>WEZZ01030854.1:0-10326 GCA_013400585.1 Chloropsis cyanopogon
TCACTTTGGTATATGTATGTCACATTTCTATGTGAGCTGTAAAAATTAAAGTCACTGGAGTCTTGGATTCAGCTGGTTATGCTTTCAGTTCCTTGGAATTCTTCAAGCCTGATTTTTCATGTGATCAAAACAGAAGCTTTGAAAGTGAACATAAAATATTCAAGTGCTGTAGATTTCATTGCAAATCCTGCAAGTATGAAAATGTTTTCTTCTGGAGTGATGTTTCATTACTGGGAAATGTTAGTTCCCTTATGATGATATATTTTCATTACTGTTCCACTAGGAAAACAGTTCTTAAACAAATAGCTTCAAATAACAAGAGAGATAATATAAAAGGAAAAAAAAAATAGCTTTTCCTAATTTTCTATATTTTCCACTAAACAAGGATAACACTGTAACTCAGCCTTTTGTTAAGAGAATTAGTGAGGAGGTGCCATTTGTTTGAAAGGTACTTATAGAAGACATTCTTCTAGATTGAATTCTGTTAAAGTTTTGCTTGCTTTTGTTTGTGATATCCTCCTTTTTTTCTTGTAACACACAATATAGTTAATCTTCTCAAAGTTTTCCTATGTGGTTGAAATTGCTCCAGTTTAGATCTGCAGAGCAAGTAGCTTCCTGTTCTGCAAATGCTTCCAGCACACACATTCACTGCATAATCCATTGCAGAGATCAAAGCTGCTGAAAGGAAAATCACAGGTGATGTATGCCCGAGTTTAATTTCATTTTCAGCCTTCTGCCCTACTGTAGTTTAATAGTTTACAGTAAATGAAAGTTGCTGTATAATACCTTACCAGCTGTTATTCCATCAAGTGCACAGGAACTTTTCAGGTTCTTTTTTTTTTTTTGCATCAGTTGATAGTGTTAACCTGTGTCCATAAACCACTCACCTTTCCTTCCTTTGTTTCGTTAATGAGTTGGAAAACCACACTTGGAGGGGGAGCTAAAGAAGCATGAAATTTAGCTTTTCTGAACTGACTTTCATAGCACTGAAGCAACGAAATAGGCATGTATTTCCCTGGTAATTAATTTTCTGCATGTAGCAAAGAGTGGAGAATTATCCTATTATCTGCTCTGTTTGAATAGGTCTATATACAGAGCTAGTGTATGCATTTATACAGATAAATTTTAAAATTAATTGTTCAGCACGGTACCTCTGAGGTACAGACAAAATTTAACATCTATATTTTAGGGATCAGCAGTTTGCTTGGGAAAAAGTTGGTGCTGCTATTAAGTTTTTATTTTTTTTAAATTTCTCAGATTTCTAAGGTATTTGAGAAATAGGTGGTTTGTGACTTCTTGGAAATGACAATGGAAGAATAGTCCCTGTGACCTTGGGTACATCACCTTTTGCTGCTTTCTGAGAAGAGGCCATGGCTCATGTACATGTTCTGCTAGGAAATGGAATTTTTTGCATGAAAGTTATGATTTTACAAAGAGAGCATTTGCTTAATTTTGAGTATCACTTCATTTATACGGTAAAGCAAAACAGTAGCCTAAAATACAACTCCTAACATTCATCTTTCCTGCAAATAGGTAGAATAAGGTTTAGTAATGAAAAATGTGTGTATTCTTTTGCCTTGAAGGAGGGGCACGAAGAGAGTTTGTCACTCACAAGTAGTTTTTTTATCTGCACAAACTCTTGTCTCTGAACCATGGCTGTGCCTGACCCCAATCTGTCTTTATAAGAGAGATGCACTTTCCATCAGAATCCAGGCATTTAAAACTTTGATTTTATGGTGCTAATAGGATAACAGACTATGCATATGCACACTGTCAGGGCAAAGCCTGCAGTGAACCAGAAGGGACACAACTGACTATGTTTGAGATGCAAAGAAGACTTCTCCACAAAAAAATAGTTTGTCAGAGTTTTTATAATCACTGCCAGAGTAATTTGATTATACCATGTAATAATCCGAATAAATCCTCTCATGTAGTTTTGTTTTATCAACAAAATGTGACATGTCATAGATCTGCAATTATTAATTCAAAGAAGGACATGTAACCACCTCTGATTGTGGTGGTTAAGAAAAGCTATCTAGCCTGACACTTTACTGCCTCTAAGGACAGGTAACTTCAGCTCTACTGTTGAATCATTGTGATGTGTCATAAATAGACTGGATATGAAGAAGAATTTTGTTTCAGAGGAGAAGGAATTCTGTGTTTCAATCTCAACATTTATTATTAGTTTATTAATAATCATATTACTATAGCATAGTAATGTTCGACAGATCTTACAGTACCCTCACTAGAAACTTCAGTGTGTATATTATAAAAGTTATTTAAAATAGGTCTGAAACGTGATCAGTAATTCAAACAGCTTTAAACTTCACAATGGCTTCTAACCTTAGAACATTCATTTTAGTACAGAGGATATGAAGGTGGAATTAAGTTTAATTTAGAGTGCTGTTAAAAAGCCCATGATTCTAAGCCAGAGGTATTTCATAAGGAATGGAATAGAGCTAGTAAGGTAAAATCAGGCAGATCTAAACAACCTGCAGAATATTTTTCTTATATTTTCAGCATTAAATCTTAGATTAGTTCTTGGGTTTCATTGTCGGAATAGGAGATTAGGTTTCACACTTTCATTTGCCATGACAAATTTAAGCCAGTCCCTTTTATACTCAATGAAGTGAGGTACCAGTGGACTGCAGAGCCCTTCAGCATATAAAATAAATAAATAAACACTAGCCTTCGGATACTTGCATAGTTAGAAGTTGCCAGTGTCTGTTCGTTTAAATTCAGGTTTTGTTGACCTTTATGGGGCTTTTCTGTTTCTCTTATTTCTGCAAAAAGAGCTACAGACATACAGGCTATCATTTCTGTTTAGCAGAGATGAATATTTAGCAGAATGTTCAATGGGGGTAATTCAGCTCCTATGTATTCAGCTCAAATATTAAAAGAATTTATTCCTAATGAGTTGAAATCTCTTTGGGGTTTCTGCCTAGAAAACATATACCTAATGACTTAATTGTTAGAAAAATCTGGAAAGCTCTTTACATCTTTAAGGAAAATGCCAAATACTTCTGCAAAGAAATCCTAAGTGTAGGAACTCGTCCCAAAAGAAAATCAAGGCATGCCATGTAGCCCCAGAGCTTAATGAGCAGAGACTAAATTTCAAATGGCAACTAACTGCCATGAATGAGAAATATAATCATGAATAATGCTGCTGAACAGTTTTGATTAATGTATATATAATAAAAATTGCTCTATTTAAGAATAGATCCTGTACATTAGGGAGGTGAAATTCTGAAATTTGTGATATACATAGGTGTTAATGGTACTATAGAACAGTAGAATATGTAGCATTAGCTAATTTTGTATTTTATTAAAAGAAGTGCAAATCAGCTGGAGAACATTAATCTATGATGCAATGAGGCATCTGAAAAATTGTGATTATTATTCTGACTAGGAATGGCAAACTATTTTTGTTAACCATTTCACTGGCTGTATCTATCTACGATCTCCTTTCCATATCCAAAAAAACCACCCCCAAAACCCAAACAAATTATGACCTAACTTCTGTAAAAATTGTGGCCATAATAAGGCCTGGCTGAAAAAAATTGGTTTACTCTTAAGAAGCTAGCTATGGAAACCTTATTCTCTGAATCATTGCAGTGACTATGAGCCTCTGCTTCTTCTTCACCCTTTTCAGACCAACTTTTCCCTAAATCCATGAAGCATTTTAATTTACTGCAGTTGTCTTAGATACTGTAACTGATGACAGTTCCTATCAATTCCTACTATTCTGCCCACAAGTTTGCTGTATTTTTTTTTTTGAATCCACTTTTTTTTTTTTTTATTTTGAAGATTACATACCCATTGTGTTCAAGTGAAACTGGATCTTTAGGAGACCAACTCATCTATGACTCCCAGTTTTAGTTAGACTAGGGGTTGATGCTGATGCAGTTTGGAGACCTCTGTTTCAAGTCAAGCTCTACCACTGTGTCTGTCATGCTGTGCACTACAGAAAAACAGCAGCAATTCCTTATGATACATAATTATCTTGGTTAAATTTTGTAACAGCTGGAAATTAGCTACAGGGAGATGTCAATATTTTTATTTTCTGTTTTCCTTGGAATTTTTTTAAACATAACTATAATTCATTTTATGTTTGGGTTTCTTTTTCAAAATTTTTTTATAAGTTCATATAAGTAACAAAATGTAAACCAAATTTTTCTAATAGATCCCTGACATATGAAAATAGGGAAGAATATGCTTGTGTACAATGGCACTTCCTCTCCATTGCCACTGCATGATCAAAAAGATTGTAATTCCACTTTGATTTCAACTAGTGTCATGCAGGCTTGGGATTTTCTGTCATAGTTTTCCTTTTTCTGGTAAAAAGACATATGCCCAAGAGACTTGAACAGAGCAGTTTTATTCAGTTAGAGAATATCACAGCAGAGAATTCTCATGGGGGATACATCCCTTGAAACTTAGGTTGTCTTGGGAGAGTGCTTGCATTGAAACTCAAAATAATTTCAAAATATCTCTGCCATGACAAGCTGCAGAAGATAATTTCTGTGATTCTCTTTTGAGTATCAGAGGGGTGGCTGGGTGCAGGAATACAAAATCTTTCTGAATTATGACAGCTGTAAGCTCTGTGCTTGCCCCCAGACTGATTGCTGTCTCCCCCCTGTGCTGCAGACTGCACAGAGCAGCCAAGTGCCGAAAGCAGATCCACACTGGCTCTCACCAGGGTTGCAAATGAGCAATGAGAAAGTTCTAGAGAGGTGGCTGAGAGGACACATCACAACAGAGTGAATCAATGTAAATACTGCTCGGTGTGGAAAGTGTTGCTTTGTTGTTTTGTTTTTTTTTTCTTTTGATTGGTATGGTGCATATTCCCACTTGATCAGCTAGGAATTCATCACAGAGGTTGCCCTGCACCTATGTAAACAATATCAATAAAATGACTGTGTTAGGCACTGGAAAGCCAGTCTCAAAAATATAATTCCTAATTGTCTGCTGTGACATAGGGGAGAATAGGTGGGTAGATGCTTCCATGAGAAGATATTAGTTGTGTTTATCTTTTAAAAGTGAAAGGTTTTTTACAATATTTTACCTTATAAGATGATATGTCCTTTAAAAACATATTCATTCAAATGTATATATTGAAACCCAAAGTGATAGTTAACATAACTGAAAGAAACACAGTTCAGAAAGAAGTCTAGGTGACAGTAAGAAAGTTGATTTCTATTCACTGAAAAAATCAGAAGAACAAGGTATGTGTAATGATCTATATGGTTATCATTCTCTTCATTTCTTTGTTACATTGGCTAAAGATCACTGTAATTCTTTTGATATCAATAATACTTTTATCCATAGACAACCATGCTGGAGAAAACCAGGTTAAAAGGATCTGGGGCTTCATTGTTAACTACCAAATTGCAAATACCAGTGTGTCTACAAGTATTTTAGACTTTCTATACTATGATAGATAAGTTGTGTGTGTATATAATGAATATTTTGTTTACACATGTATTTATTTCACATGTCTGTTTTTATAAGGATTGAAATGAACTGCATTTTTAAAGCACAGCATCCCTTTTTTGAATCTCTTATCTGAGTATCCATCCTGTCTGGCCTTAAGGCAAACCTTACACATGTGTGAGTGTTTATCTGCTAACTCTTTAAGTGCAGCATTTTATAGGACAGAAATCTCTTCAAAAGTAATTGAGAAGTGATAAGTCTGGGACTTTTGTCTCCATTGAGGAAAATCTAAGGAGTCTGAATAGGAGTGATAGACCAAAGACTGGAGTAAATTCTCAATTCAGGAAGATCACATAAATAAGAAAGGACCTATGTCATGAATATAAGCCTAACAGAATATTTGGTGGAACTAATGTGCATAACTCTCCTCAGTCCTGCTGACTATTCAAGACAAAGAATTTAAATTATCAGTTAATTCTATTAATTCTTCCCTGTCATGCTAGGCTGGAATAACAGCCACCTGAACAGAAACAGAAGTGATAAAGGACTTGGACTTTAAATTTAAAATAAAAATATTTCCTCTCACTGTTAACAGTATTGTATGGAAACCACCATAAATAGTGAAGGAAGGAAATTGAAACAGATCTGAGAACATTATCTGGAAGGATCTTTTTGTAAATGCTGAGTCTTAGGGGAGTTGTTTTTAATTCCTACAACTATTTTTCTTCTGTCACCTTCATTCTTCCTTTCTGCCACTTCAACTTGCTTTCCTTCCCTCTGGCTCTTCTTTGCACTACTTTGTCCTTTTTTTTTTTTTGTATCTCTGCTTTTTTTCCATCCTTGCCTGTTTCTTTCTTGAGCCTGCTCTTCAATCTCCTCTTATTTCTTTTATTTTTGTTCAGAAACTCTTCTCTAACTATAACTTCTTAGTCTTGCTTTGTTCATAACAATTGTATTTGTTCCAAAATGTAGGGGAAAAGGGGGAAGTTTCAAAAGTAAAAATTTATATATATAATAGCATAAATAAAGATGGCAGCCAAGCAACTATGGTTTGGAAGGAGAGAAAAGTACCCAGTTTGCTTTTAGTATCTTTACGTATTGTTCCTCCAGAGGATTTGGATAGCTGCATATTCGTGAGAATTGCAGCTGTCTGAGAGCCAGGTGATCTATGTGAGGAGTCCAGGTTCAGAGCTGCAAAGCTTTGTGTTGGGAATACACTTACCCTTGCTTGCTGTTCGGAATTCTGTTGTTAAAGAGAGCAGGAAACAGACACAGCACCGCACACTTTGGGCCCTGAGACCCAGTGCTGCTTCTGTGTGCTTTCAGATCCTAAAATAGGACAGGTATGACCCAGATAACTGCAGGCACAGGATGTGTTTCCTATGGGAGCACTCCAGGGCACTGTTAGAGGGCTTGGGCTGCCTGTGCTTTTACTGAAGGAGGACCAACTAACCCACATAGCATCAGGGTGGTGTTGACTAACAGAACTGGGGCCTGGCTCACCCACTGAGTGACACAGGAGGCGCAAAAATCCCTGCAAGCTCTCAAAATGCTCCCTCAGAAGAATAAGGCTTTACAGCAGATGGGCATTTACTATTCTGTGACTGTATTATTTTCAATCTGGTGCTAGGATTCTGCAAGTCACTCTTGCTCTATTGTCAAGCCATAGCTCAGATAAATCCCCAGCCAATAGAAGCAGTGATATATCATAAATGAGTCACTTATCAAAGAAATGCTAAAGCTATAACAGATTATGGGCAAATAAATTATTTCACTGTGTTTACAGGTTAGTTGTCATGGTTGTCATTCTGCTCCCCCTTTTTTTGACATTCTGCCCACTTTGCTTTTATTCCCTGCAATTTTAAAATTTCATTTGGAAAAACAACAACCAAACAAACACCATGACTACTTCAACCCCAAAAAGACTTTACTGAAAAAGTAAGTATAGCTAGGTAGGAACTGAAATAATCACTAAATGGCAGCTTCAGTTCCCCTGGGAATCTTTTGCTTGTAAGAGAGCAGAAGAACTGGGATAATGAGATAAAACTTCTGTCTCTCCAACACTAAGTACAGTGTCAAAAAGTGCTTCCAGAGCTGATCACTTTCCCTGCTGTTTGACAATGCAGAAGAAAAAATCCTGTTTGTAGGGTTGGCAAGAAATGCATTTGTCCTGTCATTAAACTGGCACTGAGAAGTCCAGCTAAGACTAAATCTTAATATATCTATGCCTTCATTTATATGAATATATGGGCAATAACCATCTAGGTTTTTCATCCAAGTAAAAATACCTATCCAAACAGAGTATACTGATGCTTCTAGATCCAGTGATAATCCCTAAGGAGTGTGGTAGGTTGGTGTTTACAAAGTATTCTCCAACGTGCCTTCACTAGAAGAGACTGGTAAGGCTTCTAGCCTTTTGCACACATGGCTTTCCTAGAATATTTTTTGGAGATAATGGAATAGGTTTAATTATTTACAGTTACAAAATCCAAGATTTTAATGCAACATCTCTTCACATAGAATGTACAATATTTTTGTTAGTCTGGAAATGCTGCACACTTACAATGAGCTTTAATTGAATTTACTTGATCTCTTTTGTTGAAAAGAGAAAGAAAAGGAAAAATGTTCCTTGAAAATTCTACTGCTTCTGGGCTTGAAGAGAGATATTCTGAAATGTTTGGATAATTAGTAAGCCTGAAGCAATTGGCTGGGAATTAGTGATTTTTTGAATTACGGTATTAGCTCAGGCTTTGCTGGCAACCATGATCAAGGGTCACAGCAAAGTCTTGTGTCAGCCCTGGATCAATTCCGTGAGTGTCTTCTGCAGATGTGCTTCACTCCTGCTTTGAGCATCTGAGCATCTCAGTGCAGTGGGATGGTCTGTGTTTGCCTGAAAGCATCAGCATGATTCCTTAGAAATGAGACCCCTTCTTGATACTCAAACCACACAAAAATAGCCCGAATATGTCTAAAAATATATTTTCATGTCCTTTAATCTGAGAAAAAAACAGCACAGAGCACTTAATTCTACTGAAAATCAGTGGATCATGGAACTTTCAACCTGTTCTTAACATTGTCTTCTGAATTCTGCTAAATTCCTTATGGAATTACTTATTTTTAGTGACTATGTGTCTAAAATGTCATTAAAATGAGGATTATATTTTTTAGTTCAGATCAGTAGAGAACAGTTGTCTTTTTACAGCGAAACAATTGAAAGCACAATTCACATATTTTCAGATCTCCCACTCAATACAGTGGAGAAATCTAACATTAAAGAAACTATTAATCCAATACAATGTAAATTAAGACCATGTCTAGAACAAAATGTGCTTAATATGCTAACTCCAAACTCCTTTCCATCCCTTTGGATTTAACAGCCAGTTTCAAGTGCTGTAACTCAGAATATGCAATTTAGTTGTTCTTGACCAACAAAGAAATAGAAGAAGGAATTACTTTAGCAATGCAATCTTCAATTAATGTTCAAGTCCGTTGAGACTCATCATGAAAATTCTAGGTATGTGCATATTGCCTTAATCAACCTCCTTTTTGTTATTGGGGCTCTTGTATGCAACAGCAAAGCTCTCCAGTTACAAAAATATTTTCAGCTAAAACACAGCAGACATATTAATGATGAGAAAGGAATGTATTAAAAAAAAATCTTATAGCTAGCTGAAATGTTTTGTCACTATTCAGCACTTGAAAAAGAGCAAGAGACTCATACTTATCCTTCAAATAGGATCAGTGTGGGAAAAAAAGTAGGGTAAGTCAGTAAAATGCAATGTAGAATATAGGTATTTCTAGAAATTGCTCCCAACATTTCAGAAAAATGCTGGTGAAACTTGGCAAATTACAGGTTTCTCTGAATAATAAATACGGCCTTTTTAAACATTTCTTAGAAATGTCTAATTGAGGGATTTAAAAAATAATTTTAGCAATAAGCCTGCATGCATTTCAAATTGACTTGAGAAGTACTGTCTACTAAAGTTTTCTTCAACTAAGCAAGAATAGCAATTGCTGTTATGAAGCACCTGGTTGTATGGAAGGAAAAACACGAAGAAAACACTGCCACAGTAGAGTTCTTGTGAGTTATTCACAAACTGGTACAGTGAGAGGATAATAACCCCCCTTTCTTGTAATTTGTTTCTTTGGTTGAGATCCACAGAAAATATCCATTAGCAGAGCTGTAGGGAGCTTCAGTGTTAGTTTTTTAATGCCCTCCGTTCCAGTTACATACCTCACCAGATGGAAAATTCAAGAACTGTTATGAGATTTACAAAATGCAGCATTTGCCCACACATTTCTATCCCTTCAAACAGAGCCCTGTATCTCAGATTAATGACATTCCTTGAAGGATGCTGAAAACAGATTTCTCATTAACAAACTGGCTTAAGAAGTAAATGGCCCACTGAACCCTGAAGACATGAAACTACTTGATTCTCAAACAGCAAAGGTTTACTCTGGTTTTAAACCTTAAAGTAGATTTGCCTTTGTGTGCTCTGGTCTCTTGTCAGTAAAAGTCAGTGAACAAAAGACCTTGATTTCTTTCCTCTTTACAGGAGCACATTTTTAACAGTGAGCAGCTNAAGTGAATTTCTACTATACTAACGTAGCAGTTTATAATTTTGCCAATTTTATAAATTGCAGGAATGACTTGCTCAAAACTGTCTATCAGGTGATATTTGAAATTAAGCAGCTACGTTCTTCCCATCTATAATCTGTGAATGTCAGACTCAAGTTAGTGATTTACAGTCCAAAAATAAATAATCATCTCTATCCCAGAGAAAAAAAAAGGGAGATCAGAGGGACATATACATGTTCAGGGAACACAGAAAGGTACAGGTGGTGGTGTTGTCATGAAGGTCTGTGGTCTTATTGTCCCAAGCAGCCCATCTG
>WEZZ01030854.1:15133-28852 GCA_013400585.1 Chloropsis cyanopogon
CCATCTTTGGGGATACCAGCAAAGGAAACAGGCACTGGCACAGTGTTTGGTGCTGATGTAGTTTCTACTATGGCTTGAATGTGCAAATTCCTGCATAGAATGTTTTAAAAGAGGTGTTTGGCATTCTTGATGTCTGAGTAGTTATTGTTGGCTGTTCCAGGAAAAAGAGATCAATGTCAATGGGGAGTTCCTTTCAGGACTCAGGTCCAAGCTAATATAATATTTCTCCTCTAGCTGTAGAACACGCTGAGAAGAAAGAATTGCCTTAGTAGAGAGTTTGAAGACTCCCTGATGGTATCCCATTAGCTCTCAAATTATTGCTGCTTTTTATGAAGTTCAAAAACTGCAGTTCCCAGCAGATTGCCTTGACAGAGATCACTTTCTTTCACTATACCTTGAAGACATGCTCAAACTCTATGTGGGCATTAGTTCTCTGTTAGCAACAATAACTTTAAAAAGCAGTAAACCATAGTATGAGTGAGACACTGGAAGCTGATACAATTTATCTGCAATTCTTGCACCAGACTCCTCAGAATAATCTAGGATTGGGTCCTGCTTTATGTATGACTTAGCAAGGGTTAAAACAAAAATATTTCTCAGTGGCCTGGAGTAGCTTTGCACTGTTAAAATGTGATCTTAAAAGCCTACAAGCTTAGAAAATCAGCTCATATGTGAGTGGTAAGAAATGGATGTTAAGAAGGTATAATAAAGACTTTTTGCCCCTCTCACCTTAGATTATTCTTAGTTCATTCTAAAAGCTCTTCCTGTGTTCTTTTGTACTCCTGTATTGTTAGGGTGCTTTCTGCCTCTGTGTGTCTCTCATTGCCACAGATGGAGTTTCCACACCTGCTAGGAGTGATCCTTTTGTCCCCTGTTCCCTGTGCAATTTCCAATGCCTCATTCATCACAAATCCACTGTTAGCTTCTCTTTGCCTGAGCTGA
Source organism: Chloropsis cyanopogon (assembly GCA_013400585.1). Lineage (NCBI taxonomy): Eukaryota > Metazoa > Chordata > Aves > Passeriformes > Irenidae > Chloropsis > Chloropsis cyanopogon. The sequence continues at coordinate 16,076 of WEZZ01030854.1, forward strand.
TTCCAGCATGGCACATCCCTTAAGGTTTGCCATCTGCTTTTCTCTCTTTGTGGTGATCAGTGGCATTCTCTGCCTCTGACTGAACTGAGCTGAAGATGTTGACGATGTCCATGTTTTAATAGGAAAGCACAATTCCTATGGAATCATTAATGGTGTAATTTTGCAGATTGTTACATGCTGCCTCTCTCTTACAAACATCCAGTGAAAGAAGGCATTTAGAAATGGCCAAACTCCAGAAGTGCAGAAGCCATTTCAAGTTAAACAAAATAAATTTAAAAAAAAGAGGATGTTATATTCACACAGAATGCTCACCAGGTTTTATCAGTATATGAAAACCATAGCTGCAAATTGTCAAACCAAATTGGATAAGATAATTGCAGGCAGAAAGATTAAAATGGTAGTTCATTTGCTTCTAGCATTGCATCTCTGCTGATGAATACCAGAAGCTCCTTCAGAGGTTGAAATTATTTGCTCATCTCTGTCCTCCAATGAAAAATACTTTTTTATAACTTTTTACATCAGGTAGATAACCTTAATGCTAACCTTCATGTTAACTGGTTATATTTTTCAAAACCTTTTCAAAGTAAAAATACATCTCTATTTTCTGTATTTTCTGTATTTTACATTTCAAGTTGTGAAAAATATATGTCTGTAAATAGTCTTTTTACATCTGACTATTAATAACTCTTGTTATTTTTTATGCATGTACGGATATGTTCACTCTTTGACAAGTATAGAATTTCTTATTGGCTTTTTCCACCAAATGCTTGTTTTTAAAATTTAAATGAAAATGAAACAGAATGTAAGAAAACTTAAACTGAAAAATTTTTCAACTGTCTTTCAGAGGGAGCTGAGGACTTTCTTTTCTTTAGTACTTCTTTAGCTTTTATAAAGCCTTGCTTTTGGAATTGTCCGGTGCCCTCACTTTTCTTCTGGATTCCTACTAGCACTGGTGTAAATAATAGAAATTGTATGGTATATCTAAGTGGTGATGGCTAGCAAAGGAAATGACTGTGAGAAATAGAAGGATAATTCTGCATTTTTTTCCTTCCTGTCCTTTATTGTGGGAGTTTCTGTTTAACAGTGAAAATGTGATGAGAGATCTGAGTGGAAGCCATTAATGCAATTCAGTCCAAGTCAAAAGCATAATGGGATAGATCACGCGGGTATTTCTCAAAAAAAAAATAATATTAGGGATCACAAACCCCTAGGAAAAACAGAATTTTGCTTGCACTTACATAGGCTGACAAAGGACCTGTAAAAGAAAAAGATGAAACACAGAGCTAATTAAGTATAAATAGCATATTGCATCCAGTTTTCAAAATGCTGTAGCTTCCCATACAACATAGCATTTTAAAAAGGATATGGTTCTGCCTTTGAATGAGAGAGATTTGAGCTCCAGGGAATGGGCTTTTTTTACCCTTTCTTATTGCAGCCTGCCTTTCACTGTGTGTGTTGTTTGTAACCTCAGTTCTGAACTGAATCTCATTTAGTAACACTGGAACAAAGGACAAATACAAATGATGGAAAATTAGCTATATGTAAGTGCATTCCTAAAAGTATTAAAGAAAAAAATTGCATCAGAAAAATCACCTTGAAGCTAGACCAGTAGTTAAAGAACTCATTTCTTAAACTAGATGTCAGTACTCTCAGCATGACTTGGTCTCAAAACTGCAGTGCTTAAATTGCCAAACTCCTACTGAAGTCATTCCTAAAATGGTGTGTGCATGAGGAAAAGAAATTGTCAGTATTGTGGTCTGTGGTGCTGTGATTGACAAAACCACAAAACAATAGATATAAATTATTCACAGAAAAACAGCATATTCCTGATGAAAAGAACACAATGTCAGTCTCATGGAGTTTTATTCCCAATGGAAGCAATGGTGAAAATTAAAGAGATCAGCATAACAAACTGAAAGGTGTCAGTAATTTTTGGTAGTGAGTGCTTGGAGTGGAATAGTCTACCCATATAATGAGTTTTAAACTGACCAACATCAGTTTCCTGCTTAGACATGAAAATAATTTCCCAGTTCCGTAAGTTGTAACTAAATGTATGGCTATCCATGGTTTTTGTAGTTTATTTTAAGGGTCTTTTGGAAACACTTTCAAATGCTGAAAAAGTTTGTTACACTTCCATAATTAGCTATCAAATGGGCAGAATAATGGTGGTTTTTCCTGTTTGGGTTGTTTGTTTGTTTGTTTTTAATTGCAAGGTGTCTTGAATCACAGAAAAGAATGAGATCTGAAATCTTGATCTCTTTCCTTGCATGTTCTAGCATCTGTTTCAACTTATCCCATTACCTGTTTGAATTTTGATAGATTGCTCTGCCCTTCTGCATTTTGTTTTTTCCTCTCCTTTGTTTGCCATGTTCTTTGGAGCTGAGGCTGGCTCTGCAGCTTGGCTTGGCTTACTGGGCCAGGAAATGGACACTGCTGAAACAGCGGAACGCAGGCTGGGGAGCAGGTCTGTTTTCCATAAAATTTTTGGCAGAACTGATCAGATCTAATCCGGAAAGAAGGTCCTTGATATTAAAAGAAGAATGCACACGTACAGGGAAATGGTATTATATTCAATAATGCTTTTGTTAAGGGTTTTCTTGTTGCTTTTCTAAAATGTTGTAAGGGCTTTTCAGTATTTTTTTAAAATCTTAAATATTTTTATGAGTATATCTCAAGTATAACAGTTTAGACTACCTTCTATATAGTTTCACTGAAATCAAGGAATTTATGAGCTCTGACTGAAGCTCTGTCTCTGTCTGTCACTTCAGCATCTGTACTGTTGCAAGAAGATTTCTAAAATATCATCCTTACCTGGGTTTTTTTTGCTGTTTTTAAATTTTTTTTTCAGGCACACATGTATACTGAAAGAAAAAGAGCTCATAATCCCTAGTGCTTCTCTATCTGTTTTCAGAAGTCATCCATTACAGCACTGACTGCTTCTGAATGGAAGCTAAGGGTGTTAATTAATTAGTCTGTACACTGAGAACTACCTGTAATTGCAGTTTTCAGGAGCAATGGTAAACATCAAGGTGGGAATACAGTCAAGCTATGAAAAGAAAGAGTGAAGAGAGGTTGTACCAATGTTGATCCAAATAAACCAGACTGCTTAGAATCAGGATAGCTTAATATGATTTTTCAAAACAAAATCAAAAAAGCCAACAAAAAATCCAACCCCAAAACAAGAAATTGTAGAATGAAATAATGCTTCACTACTACACTTTTTGAAAAGAAGGTTTTGTTGTCATTACCAAAGATCTGAATTAGTTCCAGTGTTGCGTTGCCATGCCAACAGAAGACTCGTCAGCTTGTTTGCTCCTGCTGTCAGAAAAACACACTTCAGAATTTAGTCCTCTAAGTAAGCCAACTGTAGCCTGAGTGAAACACCACAGGCTTCTTTAAGAATTAAAAACAGTATCTTCAAATATATGCATATGGAATGATCTGAAGTTAAAGATTAGCTCATAGGTAGAACAGTTAAGGTTTTCGTTTTATTCTAGAAGTGTCTTTTAATTAATAACAAAATGTATGAATAATAATGAATGTATGAAAATTTAAGGAAAAAATTATTTTTGTTTAATTTGGTATCACAGTGAAGGATGTTAGCTAACAAATAGATTGGGAATTCTCTGAAGGCTTAATAACTGGCGCTAGACCAAGATATGAGTAATTACTTGGTGCAAGTGTTGATAAAGCCAAAATTTGTAGTGTTTCAGCATGTATGCAACAGTTATCTGAGTAGACTGAATGAAGAATCCTTGGCACAGCCTAGCAGCTAATACCCAACATAAGTCAGTCCATCCAGTGATACTCCCTGCTTCCCTGGTACAAAATCATACAAGCTAGAGACATTAATATTAATCTGGCTCTCGACATTGATATAATACCCTGGAATCCAGACATCAGATCTTTTCCAGCATTTATGATGGTAGCCACCAAGGTCCTTCTCTCATTTTCCTCACCATGAAAAACTGATTTTACTGAGTTTTCAGATGGCTCCATTCCACAATTTAGCTTATGCTCTTTACCTGATTAGGCTTTTACTCCTGCTTCCATTATGAATGTTTTAGATGCTGGTTTTGATTAAAGACCATCATATTTCAGTAGCCCATTTACCTAGACAAAGATGTTGGCACACTTTTTAGCTGCATCCTGCATATAAATGAGAATGGGATCAAAAGATAGCTGATGATACCTCTACACAAGGAAGGTGGAGGTACAACAGTCCCTGGATTTTCTAAATTATCTCTGTTGCAACAGGACAGGGGACAGAATCAGGTCTTGAGGCAGCAGGGTGAGGATGGTGTGGGAATAAATACATGGCACTTGCTCACATAAGAGGTAGCTGATGTCCTTGGTGAATACTGAACAAGGACAGATACCGTGTTACAGCTACCTAGGGATGTAACTGAAGCCTAACCCAACAAGTGTCTACATTGTGAATAGTTAAAATAGGGTAATTACATCTAAACTGACAATATTGAAAGCACTGCCAGATTTGCTTGGCTCTACTTGTGTGTTCTAGCTCTCTCCCAGCCTTTTATGGGGCAAGTCCTGAATGCACACCAGCTCCTTGCCCTGCATATGCATGATTTTGATTTTAGAGGAAGGAAACCTAGAGCAAGGATCTGAAAAAGGACTGTGGTGGGCCAGCAGAGGACTGGAAGCCTGATGTGCCTTGTGGCACAGTCTGGCAGCTCACTGCAAAAGGAATTTGGAAGACTTCATTGACTTTTGGGCCAGGCTAATGGCTCAAAAAAGATCTGTGTATTTCTGTGACTGTAGGGAACATCTAGAGTTTCCATAGGAGTGACAGTGTATCTTAGCATTGGGGTAAAGCCAGTGTCTTTAGAGATCAGAGTAAATTCTATGTTTATATATTGTGGGTTTTTTTAAGGCCTATTCCCTTGTTGTTTGCATCTATAGTTACTATATGATAGTGCCATTTTCAGAGATGGAATAACATATCCTGATCCAATATGACAATGCCTACATTTCTATTTAGTATTTGAATTGAGTAGGGATGCTATGATAAGAGCATCCAGAATTAGGCTCCTAATAAATATAAATGATGTATTTTATTTGTTGTATAATTTATTGTTCATTTATGCGTTCTTCTTTGCATGAGTTAGCCTTTCATGCTAATTTCTCTGACAGCTGGATTCATCAAAAGGATAACCAGGAGATATTTTTCATTTTAACAAATATAAATGGCAACCTGGTGCTTCTTTATCTGTTTTATGAAGCATACAGAATAGCTTTTGGAGTAATTACTAGGTGTTGGTTTAAAAAAGAAGAGAGGGGGGTTAAAAAAAGAGAAAAGCAGAAATTTCATAAATACTAGGTCAGAGAATTCAAATCTAGAGAAAGCTTATTAGTTAATTGAATATATCTCCTGCACAAAATGGATTTTGAACAAATTGGGGTCCTGTTATGTACAAAGTGATTATGCATCTGAAAAGGAGTTTGCTAGTATTCAGTTTTAATACATGTATACAATATACAATACAGTATATGCTGTATTCTGCTTAGTGGAGACCCCTATAAAATTTTACATGGTTGAATCCGAACTATTGCAAATCAAAATGTTAATGTGATTTCTGTGTGTCATTAGCAATTTTGNCATATTGCATGGTAAAGATGAGAACTTACTGGCTTTTAGGCTGAAACTAGTAATGAGAAAACTGATGTTTTGGTAATCAAGCAAGAACATCAATTTTAGCTGAGGTGAGAGAGGAAACTTATGCTAAAACTTCAGGGGAAACAATGCCCTATCTCTCTGAAAGAGAAGCAAGACATTCTCACATGTATAAGTCCTTGAGAGTAATGAGAGCAAATCTAATAACAGAAATATGACAAAAACCCTCCAACTATTTATTGCTGATTTTCCTAAGAAGAGTACGTCAGGATGGTTAAGTAATCATATCAGGACTTCATTTTGCATAGATTTTATTCGTTTGCATAAATTTTATGCAGCTCTTAGAAAAGTTCTGTTCCTTGTGATTCTTTGGTGCTTTGTGGCACATTTTAGGAGGGGCGAACGTTAGAGGCTCTAAGGCAGCAAACAGAGTTCATTGACTGGTCAGTCTGCTGGACCTGGAGATGCAAAAGCAGAGATGCAAAATCATCAGGGTCTAGTTTTCCCTCCCAGCCATTCACTCAAGTCTTGGGTCCATGTGCTCCCCATTGTGCTTCAGCTGTGCCCTAGCTTAAGGCAAACTTTCCTTGTGTGCCAGCTACAAGTGCAGTTTGAGGTTGGTGAAAGGGAAAATCCCGAGTCCTGCCCAGCCAAGTCCTGAGTGGGGGTGGGATGGGGCTCCTGTGCTGTGCCCAGCCAGCACTCACATATTCCAGGTGCTGCAGAGCCAGGACACGAGGTAAAACATCAGCTGCAGAGTGCTCACACGCTGCCTCTCGTTGCCAAATGTTGTTAGAGTACCCTTCTCTGGCACCCAGGGTGGCAGCTCAGGGCCAAGAGCCCTCTGCACCCAGTCGTGCAGACCTGCCTGCTTAGGCTGCGCTTAGCTCAGGTGCCTCCCTGCATTTCTAAATCCCAGCATCCAAGAGTGCAGGGCTGACAGCCTAAGAAGGAAACTCCACAGGCACAGCAGGTAAAGCTATCTCCCATGGCCTCTCTGCATCCAAACTAAGTGAATGCCTGGTAGGAATAAATGTATCATTCACACAGAGGAAAACCATGCACGAGAATTGGCCAGGGAATTCTGAGGTTAGCCTCAACAATGAAGAAAGCTATTCTTAATATGAAGGATGCATTTTTTACTAGTAGTTCATCTCCTTTCCAGTTTTATGCAACTCTTCATCTATACATATTGAATACAAATGTAATTATATGCATTGAGTAAATTTTTTCTTCGAGTAGGGGAAATTACATGCATCCTTTAAGCTGTATTTAAGTTTATTCACGGAAGATTTTGCGTGGCATTTATGCCACACTTGTCTCTAGAATTTATAGCTTTTATTAATGGAAGGAAAAAAATCTACAGTTGGATGAAGGAATAAAAAAATCAAGGCACAAGTAAAGAGGTTAATTTATAAAAAAGTAAATAAATAGACAGGATCACTGTGCTATGTCTTAGCAGTATGAATATGCTAATTTCTTCAAGTTCCGGGGTACCTAGCTGAGCAAAAGTTAAGTACAATTACTTTAAAATTAATGCAATAAATGAATGGGTTGGAACATTAAAGGAGATTGTATTTCCTGCTCTACATGCTTTAGTTTTAATTTGTTTCCTATTTAAAAATTAAAACTAAGGATTTAATGAATAAAACTGGTATTTGTTAATCAGGCTTAAATTCAGTATCTTAATTATTTCTGCAAGGAATTTAATGTATCAGGTTATTAGAAAACCGACAAAGCAGGCAAAAAATGAATTTTCATTTTTAAAATACTGTCATAGTGTTTCACAGTTGGAGCTTGTTAAAAGTGATTATATTGTAAAAAAAAAAAAAAAAGGTGTAGATTTTAAATGTTAAAAGTAGTGCAACTTCGACCCTGTTTTCTGTTTTGAAAGCTTCCCTGCTACATAATTCTACTCAGAATCACTGATCCAGTGTAAATTTAGTAGGGAATATATGCACCATGTGTGGGATAAGTGATAGGATTGTGCCTCTCAGGGCGTGGTGGCACGGCCACAATGATCCATTGCCTCAGAGGGTGCAGCACGGGACTGCTGGTGCCCAGGGCAGTCTGCCCAAAAGCAGCAGGAGCCACACCCTGCTGGAAGACACCTTCCTCCTCTGAGTACAGGGTGACAATGGAAGGCACTTGTGGAAGTGGCCAAGTGTGGCAGTTTTCGCTCCTGTCACTTTTGAAACTCATTTCTATATTTTAGGAAATTTGACCTTTCTGAGAAGACTGTCTAAGGGAACTCCTTGGAATCCTTCAATGAAGTCCTTGCACCCTTTAAACAAAGATTCAGCATGTCTGGCCATGAAAGAGAAATTTATGTGAGTTTGAGAGTGAGGGGGAAGCTGTCAAAGACCTTCTGGGTGTTTTTGCAAATACCAAATAATTGCTTGTATCAAATCTGCTTATCTAGATACATTTTTGGATAAGCTGTTAGAGCTGTGTGACATGGAGGTTTCCCATGAATGCCTCCCCAAAACCTCACCCAAGCTGAAGCCATGAAGTGCCATTAATGGTCCATTAATGGTTTTTATAAATGTTATGCCAAGGTCACTGCTTTTCAGGCAGTAGGAGGAAGATATACATCTCTAAATAGAGGTAGCTATTTCACATGTGTTTCACTGTAACAATCAGTCATATGCTTGGAAATTCAGGCTCATGGAATCCTTTCTTTCAAGAGACTGGCCTAAAGCTTTTAGTGCCAAAAAAGCAGATGTTGAAGGCAGCTTTTTTTTCCTTACAACCTGTTTTGATTTTAGAATGACATATGGGAGAAATGGGAGCAAGATGGTGATCTTGTTTCCCAAGGAAGCAGCTGTGTGCATGCTGCTGTACTGGAGGTGCCACTGTGATATATTTCCCCTCCATCAGAGGGCTTTACTGGACAAATTGTGAGGGGTGTTGAAAGTGATAAAAGGAATGCATCACTGCATGTTTGCTTTACAAGCAAGATACATAAACAGAATGTTCTCTCTCAGCCACTATGCAGAAGTATCCCCAGTGCCTTTATAAAAAATGATCTGCCCTTTGAAGCCCTGTGCAATCTGAAATGATGGGATTTCAGTCTCCAAAAAGAGGATTAAGAACCTGGCCTCCTGATAATCCTGACAGCCCTCTAACACCATTTTACTTGACTGTCACAACCAGTACCAAGGTTTTAATGCTGTTACTAAACAGAGATATAATAGATTAAATCATCAGCAAAGACACAGTGATTTAAAATACATATGTGCGTAGACATTTTAAAGCTGCATAATTCATAATTAGGTTTAATTTTCTATAGAGTGATAAAGGAAAGTTAAGTCCACGGTGACTGAGCACCTATTGCACCAGGAAGTAGCAAATCCTTTCAATGAAGAGTGCCTTAGGGACACTGGACTAACACTGAAGTAATACAAAGTCTGCGAAAAACTGAGTTACTTCTCTGAAACTACATTGTAGCTCTATACAGAGTACAGGTTTGCTCTCAACACTGCCCTTTCTAAAAGCTGAAGTCTGCAGCTGTAAAATGAGGGTGTGTTCAGCAGGACAGACACCAAGCACTGAAAAAACACAATAATAATAAATGCTGGGATCTTTATTTTCTGGCAGCTTCTTGTAGCTTCCTGCTTGCACTTAGAGTGTTTTCTTTTATCTGCTGGAATGAACAAAGAAAAGCCATATTAGGTAATTTTCATGAAACAGAGTTCAAATATTCCTCCTGTTATTTTGTCAGATATTATTTTAACTCTTGTTAAAGGAAAAAGTAAATCCTACTTGAAAAAGCTGCTGGATAAGGATACCTACAGTAACAAAGAGATAAGTGCAAACATTAAATATAAATTTCATTAAAATTTGTATTTGAGAAATATTTAAAAATATTCTTCTGAATATTACAGCTTTAGATTTTTTTATTTGGAAGGTGTATTAGAGAGTATTTTGTTACAATAAAATCAAATACTGTAAACAGCCTTTAGTAAAAATGTGGGAGAAAATATCAATGCAACAGCATTTTAGTAACAGATGGAAAGAACGTGAAATAATATGTCAAGCAAACTTCCTGTGCTTTTGTTAGAGTTTTTCAAACATTTAAAGATGTTACATGCTTATACCCAAAAATTTTCTTTGACTAAAATTTAGTTTACTATATTTGAAAAATCAAGTCCTCCTTTCCTTTGCCCACTTCTGTTTTCTACTGCCTACAAAGCATGGTAGAAAAATAATTACAGAAGAGATTCGACATATTTTGGAAACATAAATTAAAATCTTAAGTAACTTGCTTGTTCTTTAAAGAACAGAGAAATCAGTAGTAGGTAGATATTCATTTATAGGTGTGTTTCTCTTCAGAAGCATATTGAGCTCAGAAGAGAAGACATTTTCTTGCTCATAAGTACTAGAATATTAATAATAAACATTCTGCTGAATAAGCCACAGGAGAAAAGATAGTGATTTTGTAGTTCTCAAATTTAAAAGCTGATCTTAATAAAAAATGTTCCCTGAATGATATTTTATCTCTGAAACTGCTTTATCACAATGGAGAGCAATGGTTCTCTCAGAATTTCTCAAGCAACTTTTTGAAGAGATCTGCAATCTCACTATTTTTCAATGACAGAAAAGGTGTTAGTTGGAAAAGATAAAGACAAAAAATTGTCCAATTGGCTTTGCAGATGTCGTGTTCAGAAATACCAGGCAGCCCAGCATACTCTTCTTGAAGAAAGATGGTCCTATTTTCAAGGGTCATCTACTTTCTGTTCTTTGAATAACTAGGTCATTGTGACTTTCTTTAGGAAGTTATCTCACAGTCATAGCAGATCCCATTATCAGCAAGTTTACTGTGTTATTTAACTTACTTTCTCAGCCTTATTTCATTTTTCCAAGTTTCTGTTATCTGTGACAGGATATGTAGGGCTTGCAGCAGACAACAATGCATCAAGAGATAAAATGATCTAAAGTATTGTGACTTTACCTTGTCAGCAAAACTGCTGCTATAGTTTCTTTAGAATTTTTTTCCCTCACAATGAATGCAGTTTTATTTTTCTTCAGGATCTTGTAGTTTAAATCCTGATGAGGATGCTCAGGATATTAGTAGAGTTACATCTCAGGATATAAGTAGAGCTTCTTCCTTCCCCTGCCCTTAAGAGTATAATCAGAAATATAAAACCCATTATACACTGACAGATATCAGTAAGTGATTAAAAGCACTTTTTTCTAGACTCTTCTTCTGGATTTTCAGAGAGAGACACACAGAGACATGGCCTTACAGGTTTGCTGTTTGGACTTGCCTCATTTGTTCTGAGCTTTTCGGCACAACATATTTTATTTACTGCAATGGCTGCAAGGTCGGGATCTGCAGGTAACCCCCGAAGAGCTTTGCAGCTGACTTGTCAAACAAAATCAATCGCAGTAATGTTGCAGTGAACGTGTAACCCAGCGAATCAAGCCAAATTAGAACCTAATTGACGACCCAATGATGAAAGTACCACTTCTCACTGACTGTTCCCCGAGGCTAGTTGTGTTAGGTGACCGAATTTCCACTGCTGCTTCTGTAAAGGACAAAGAAAAGAGTAGCCATTGCATCATAAGCTGAAACAATTGTATAATAAATCCACACATTTGCATTACTTTAGACTTATAGAGATAGGAATTCTGAAGTGAATGTGAGATGTACTTGATAAGGTAATTACAGAGTATATCTCTGTGTATATCACTGGGGAGTAGGGGGCACTGAGAAATGGCACCTCCTAAGCTCAGTTCTTTTTTAGTCTCTACTCAGCCATAATGCTCACAGAAGTCAACTCAAACCTATGCAAACAAACCCATCTTGCTTTTATGTGACTTTGATAAAGCAAATGTATAGGGCATTTTCTCTTGCTGTATTATCATAAAATATATGCAAAAATAGGAAGCTGAATGTTAACCTTTTTCCTATTATCCAGCTGTTTCTTATGGAAATTTATGTCACACAAAAAAGAATAAAACGAAATTTATAAGGAAACTTTACCCACATGGCCATCAACATTTGCTTATTTTTTGCCTGCCAAAATGAACAATTATGACACACATACCTGTTCTGACTATAAGTGTAGCCTTCATGTCATTTAGTGTTCTGTGTGGAGTCAAAACTTTTCTTGGGGAACTTTTGGAACTCCTTCAGCATCCAGCTGAAGGAAGTTTGTGGAATAAGTTAGGGGTGCTCACTGCCTGCACAGGATGCTATCATAGAATCTTGAACTACAGATGTTTATATCAGTTCTGTGAAACACTGTACTCTGGTCATTAATTCCTTTAGTGACTGTTTTACACAACACGGTTTTCATGATTTTTCCAGGCTTGTTAAACTTAAAACAATGCTATATGCATAATTACAGTAAATAGTTCATTATTTCAATCAAAAAGCTATTAAATTAGCCCTAAAGATAGATTGCACATGTAGATCACACATAAGGATCAGTGTTTGTGCAGATCTTTGAATAATCTAAATTTATTCCCTTTTGAAAATGTGAGTAGCCTTCAAAGCTGCTAAGGAATTGTGTGACATGGGAAGTTGCTTTGATTGTTTCCCACAGGAGAAGTGGGTGAGTCATTGAATTCAGTGAGGTTACTTGATATTATGCTTAATTTGATTAAGCATGACAGAATTTCTAAACAAATTAGTGTTCAGCATGACAAAATTGGTGTTCTAGCTGAGACATGCACTAAGATGTCCAGATTATTGTGATAAATCACTGAAATAGTACTGTGCATGTATTTACAATTTTGGAAAAGACCCTAGCTGACGGAACTGGAATATTGGAGCAAAATGTTTGACATGACAGTGCACAGGTACTGAATTGCACTTGGTTCACTGTGTATGGGACTCCCACGTGAATAACCCAGAATTTCAGGGATCTTTGGGAAAGAGAACACTTTAATGAAAAGCACCAGAATAGTAAGAAAGAGCTCCTGGTAAAGATAAAGGCTATCAGGAGAGTTATCCAATTGGTTCAAGATGGAGCATGAGTTTAAAAGGTGCTTGGATTAGGGCAGCTTGGGCTTTGCATTGGGGCTTTGTTACAGGTATGGGCACATGTTTCTCTTTAGAGTACAGATAAGATTTTTATGGAAGCCAAAAAAACTCCAAAATTATTTTGAAATCCCAAGTGGTGTGTTTAACT
>WEZZ01030858.1:8181-21702 GCA_013400585.1 Chloropsis cyanopogon
TATGGAGCTATTAGGGGTCACACAGAAGGAAATTAATGAATGACACCTAGAAGCAAGCCAGTAGTCCCCATTCATCCCCTCCTAGCAATGGAGATGTGTACTGGAAATCAGTTTTAAATAGATCAATAGAATCTATGCAAGAAATAATTACCTGGAAGATGTATTGAATAACCAGAATTTCCAATCAGTTTGATATCAATAGCAGTGCCAGATCCTTGTTAAACCAAACAGAGGTCAGATTGCAATGTGATGCCTATTCTCTTATTAATTTTTGCAAACATAAAATTATGCTATGCACCAAATTAAGTTAGCAGAGCTTATGCTGTCCAGTCTGTAACATAAAATGGCATTACAAATATAGCAGTTTCTGAGATATTTTTTAATTCTCTTTCTTTACTGATAGACTTTCTACTATATCGACACTCCTTACTATTCTTAGTTTTAAAAACCATAAAAATGCTAAAGTATTTCATATGCAGTTTTAGACTATGAACTATGATTTGATTAGGTGTTTCCAATTTGTTCGTACAATCAGAAGACGACAGCATGAATAGGAAACTATTTGCCTGTAATATAGGAGATGGAAGTGTTAATGTTTTCTTCATACTATAACTAAAGTAATTACTGTTACAAATGGCTCTGAAACTTACCATTTCCTACACATCATTCTGTGATAGAATCATACAATAGTTATTTATGACATGTTCTTAAACTGCTTCAAAATGCATATACATTTTTTTCAGTTTAATTTGAAGCCAGCTGTTACCACCAAGGGCTATAATCAATCTGGGTTAAGATGTTCTATTTTCTTAAGTCCCCTAATAAGCTCTGTGCTGGACTCTGGAACTTTTAAAACTATTATGCACAGAATAACCACTTCCTACTAATTAATTTTCCAGCTTTCCAAAACCCAAAAATCAGTTCCTAAGAGAATTATAGATGATCTTGCTAAACATATTTTGTATTAGTAAAATATCTGTATTTTAGAGATTGTTCTAAGATGCTATAAAAGGAGGAGATGATCTAATGGCATACTAGAAGACCTTTCGGTTTTAAAAATAAATACGGTCAATAAAACCAGAATTTACAAAATATCAACTCTTCATCAACTGTTTTACTGCTAGTAAAAATTAAAACAACATTAGAGTACATAAGAGCATATAAAATTTATTTTAAAATAAACCAAAACTATACTGAAATTCACTGGAACACTTTGACATCCTACAGATGTCCTTGCTATATATGATATTCCTGTGAATTTAAAACTTTATGGAGTGTGCATTAAAGAAATAATTGAAGTTTGTTCAATTTGTTAATGGGTCAACTTTCAAAATATTGTTATACATCAAAGACAATTCAGCTAACCCTATTACTGAATTGGTGACAGCCTGGTATGTTGTTTTATCTTTTTTTAAATGCATTCTTATACAAGAGAGAATTTAGTAGGGTTGTTTGTTTGTCACTGTTGAGGGCAAGTTTAATTTACTAAGGTTTTTCTTAAACATGAAATTGAGTTAAAAACCATGAACTGTTTTGTTATGTAGTTGTACCAGCCTTTAGCTCTGGTACGCTTCTTAGCTTGTAGGAGATGAAAGTTACTCAGTTGTGTCCTGTGGTCTCTCAATCTCATTTAAGCAGCTTATAAATCAATTTATTTTCCTCCACAAAAAGAAATATGTTCAAAAGTGGTTATTTAGTATATAATAATCAGGTAGTTTTACTGATACAAATTTAATTTAAAAGTATAATCTGTCTTATGTTCTTTCCATGTAATCGGTCAGATAAGATTGTAGAGTTCGTTATGGCAATAGCCTAAACCTAAATGTAAATCCATTTTAAATACCTGAAGCAAACAAACATTCCCTCCACTGACTTCTTTTGCAATAGGTTATATATTTATCTCAGGTTTAGATGCTACCACTGTATCTATAGTTTTTTATAGAGACTAGATTACATAGGTTTTCTGTCTATATCAAGCTACCTGTTTTAAGGAAGAATCCAAAATCTTTTTTTACATAGGAATAATAAGAATGATGATGATCAGGCAGAGAAGTGAAATCTTCATCTTTTAAAATTAAGAGTGCTCTTCACCATACTACTTACTGGGAAACAGTAGCATAATTGTGATACAGAAAAAGTAGCAGTGGTCTGCTAACAAAGAAACAAAAATGAGTGTACTTTAATTAACTTTCTGATTAATCACAACTAGCATAAGAAGCAGCTACTTGCAGACCACTTAACAAAGAACAAGCACGTGGAAAAGAACTGTACCAATTTAACCAAATTTCTATCAGATTTGTGTAAACTGTATTAACACAATTATTAATAGAACATATTAAGTATTTTCTCTTTGATTAAGAATGTTTGGGCTAAGGAATACTGATAACTTTTCCCTGACAACTCGTGCAGGAAAATTCTTGAGCTCTAAAGAATAAAAGGAGGTAACTAGTCAAGGTGGAAATCTTTTCTACCTCCAACCCAGTTTGGTAGAAGATGCTATTGTTAGATCAACATATTTCATTTAGAGCCAAATTTTTCCTTGTGTGAATTCACCCTGCTGATTTCAGTGGGAGTTCAACATGTACATCTGCAGGCAGATTTTGATTTTTTAAGTATTGGCAATCTCTGATCTTGGTTTCTGATACCCTGCTGAGAGAACTGACTAATACATGTATAAAGACTTGTCTGTCGTTTTATGCCTCTGAAGTTCAGAATTGAGGTCAGACCAGAACATTTTAAAGAGATTTCTCTTTATCAGTTTATCAGAGGGAAGAATAGACTTGAGCTTTTAGAAAGAGAATTAAACATTAATTTTTAAGTACCTAAGTGGCATGGTTATAGCAGGGACTCTGACATTTAGCATTGCTTTTTGTTTCAAGTCTGCCATATAAATGCAGCACACATAGATATTAGTCTGATGGGGAAGTATTAACATTCCAAGACATGACATTAAATCAAAGATGCTCTTGAACTGTTTTGGTTCTGTTCAAAAGCCTTCTTTTTCTTATGACCTGGAAATATAAATATTTAGCCAAGAGGGGAAAAAAAGTACAATGCGAGTAACACATTTCTTACCATGGGACCATTTTATTCAGGCTTTCCTAAGTGAGTGTGGCGCAGGGAGCTGTGTGGCTAAAGGGAGCAAAATTATATCTAAGGAGCATTTATAACATAACTCTGATCTCCTATATATAGTCTGCTACTGAAACACTCCTATGCAAAGAAAAAAGACGTACCAGAAATTATTATATAATCAGATACACGGACATTGACTGAGACAGGAGAGGAGGGAAAAGGGAAGAGTACCAGAAATTAATTTTAATGTTGTTTGTTTCTGTGATGAGGCAATTTTTTTCCATGAAAAAAAGAAAAAAAATCTGTCAGTACTGTGTTTCTAATGAAATCATTTCTTAAAACATTGACAAAATAAATTCTTGGGAACTATCAAGTGTACAGATTCTGTAATGATATTGTTTCTATGACATGGGCAAATCAATGAGCAAAGTAAAATCAATTTATCAAACTCCTGTGCTGGTACCCAGTAATTGTCTAGGGACCGTTTGATGTAGGGAGTGCAATGAATGTTAGATTGGCTGGAATGTTTATCAGGGACCCAGTGAGTTACTCATTTCTCATGTTCATCTTTATAAATTTAAGGCCTAATAGAGTTTTATTTCTTTTTTTTTTTTTTTGGCAAAGGTTAACCCATGATAAAACTTTTTAATTGCTACTTAGCACCTTTATAGTGCTTCTCATGTTCCAGATAGTATGAATTAATTTTCTCAGGTTCTGAGACTGCAATAGAAGTATTATCCCCAGTTTACAAATAGGGCAATTGAATCAGTGAAACTAATTTGTCCAGACAGCAATGCCACTCAAATTTATTGTTATTGTTTTTAAATTTTACCTGAAAATTGTTTTATTTTAGTTGGGTTCAATTGTTCATTGGATTAAGAATGATAGTTTTCATCAGTCACAGCAGGAGCCACTGTTGCCCATTTCCCAGAGCCACAGCCTTCTCCCCCTAAAGGTGTGGCAGGGCAGCCACCCAGAAGGATTTCAGCCTGAATGTCTGGAAAGGTGGGCACTGTTCATGACAGTTGCCCAGCCTGTGTCTGGTGCTGTTTTAGAAACCTGAGATGTGTTTAATTTTTTAAGTTTTATTTAACTGTCTCCTTTTCAGCATTTCATTTTAATCTTCTTTCTTCCTTCATTAACTTAAAAAGTAAATCACTGTCACTTGTGAATACTAAAATCTACTGTTAGAACTGAATTCCTTCTCTGGCACTGTTGAAAGATATTCTTATTAGATGTAAGAAGTTTAGGAATTTACACCTCAAGTAGGCCCATGGGAATCTCACGTGGTTTAATGAGTGCGAGGTGCTGCACCTGCAACCCCTGGTATCAATCCAGGCTGGGGGATGAACAGATTGAGAGCAGCCCTGCTGAGAAGGATTTGGGGTAGGTGGTGGGTGAGAGGCTGGACTTGAGCTGGCCATGGGTACTCACAGCCCAGAAAGCCAAACATATCCACGGGCTGCATCCAAAGCAGCGTGGGCAGCAGGTGAGGGAGGGGATTCTGCCCCTCTGCTCTGCTCTGGTGAGACCCATCTGCAGTGCTGCATCCAGCTCTGGGGTCCCAGCACAGGAAGGACATGGAGCTGTTGGAGCAAGTCCAGAGGCCGCCAAGATGAATAGAGGGATAGAGCAGCCCTCCAATCACCACCCTTAGCACAGAAAAAAGGCTGAGAGACTTGGGATTGTTCAGCCTGGAAAAGACAAGGCTTCAGGGTAACCTAATTGTGGCCTTCCAGTAAAGATGGAAAGATGGAGAGAGACTATTTACAAGAGCATGTAGTGATGGGCCAAGGGATAATGGCTTCAAACTTTGAGTAGGTTTAGATTAGATATTACGAAGAAATTCTTTACTGTGAAGGTGGTGAGACCCTGGAACAGTTTGCCTGGATAAGTTGAGGATGCCCCATTCCTGGAAGTGTTCAAGGCCAGGCTGGATGGAGTTCTGAACAACCTTGTCTTGTGGAAGGTTCCCATTCCGTGGCAGAAGGGTTGGAAATAGATGATCTTAAAGGTCCCTTCTGACCCAAGCCATTCTGTGGTTCTGTGCTGACCTGGTGTTTCACCCATGTCCGCTCCACGCACATTGTACAGTGTTGGCGAAATGGTGGAGATGGGAATTTCAATATTAATTCAAGAGTTGAAACACAAAGCTTTCAACAAAACCATTGAACAGTCCATCTGACCTGCATTCTTCTGGATATTATAGACTGAGTGTACTGTAATAACTTCTTTTGGCCTTAAGCTCTATGAAAAGCTTTATCCCCCTTACTAGAGGTAGTAATTATCAACTTTATGAGGCTAAACATTATGAAAAACCTACAGGGTAAATTTAAAGACATGAGAGGAGAAAGCAAATATTTATTTTAAAATTAAAATAAAGATCTCTCTAAGCTTTTTGTTAGAAAAAATGAGGAATTTCTGAAGCTTCTTGTCTGAATTGTTTAATATCAGTTAAGTGTCAGAAAACAATCTGTGTTTTAGTAGCCTCTAAGCTAAGCTTTTGTATGTATCTATATTTTTCCTCCGGAGCTACAGGATCTGCCTGCTGATATCTGGAAGCTCGAGGTGTTTTGTAATGTTATGATAGGGGTGTTGCAATATTTCTGGTTTAAACTGCTTCCTTTTTTTTGTCAGTGCGCTGGTTTTAAAACCCAGTTGAAAAATAAACCCCACTGAAAGTGCTCCCTTCCCCCTCACCCTCCTCTCCCTAAGAGGGAGACAAAGTCAGAGATTCTGAATTAAGGAGAATTTACTTGAAAAGCAGCAATAAAATAACAAAAACTAACAGGAGCAGCAACAATATTA
This sequence comes from Chloropsis cyanopogon, assembly GCA_013400585.1. Lineage (NCBI taxonomy): Eukaryota > Metazoa > Chordata > Aves > Passeriformes > Irenidae > Chloropsis > Chloropsis cyanopogon. The sequence goes on from WEZZ01030858.1 coordinate 14,065, forward strand.
ATAACAAAAATAGGCAAAAGAGAGTGTGATTTACGCACTAAAAAGGATATTCACTGGCCAAGGCCGTGCTCGGCCACCAAGATAAAAGGCAAAATTGGCCCCAGACCCTCCATGGTGCCCTTTTTCCCCCACCCCAGCCAACACCGAAGGTTTCTTCGTAGAGGTGAGAATCCCTATTTCCACCCCTCAGGAATGATGTGGAAGGTATGGTGTGCTAGGCTCACCCATGACACCAGCAGCTCCATCCCATGCACAGCCCCCAGCCCAGCCCCTGCCCAACCCTTCCCTGCTCTCTCTCATGACCACAGTGAGAAAATCAGCTCTGTCCTGGCCAGAACTAGGAGAGTCAGTGAAATACTGCATTTGCCTTTAAAATGACATGCTGCTTTACAGCACAATAGAGATTTGCTTTGTAGCAACTATTTTCTGAGAGCAAGTAGGCGCTATAACCTGAAGGAGCTTTCAGTGATAAACATGGGTTATTATTCAACCTTTTCTGTTTGTATATCTAACTTATATTGTGTACAAATTAACTAATAGCAATAAATACTGTGTTATTAATGATTTAAAACAATTTCACTGAGTCTAAAACCTAGCCATATGTACTTTGCAAGTGCTTTTAGCTTTAATAATGCTGACTGAAACCATACTAAAGGGAAACTTTCCTTTGTAAAATTTCTTTTATGTTTCTTCTGACCTTGGTGTAGTCATTGTTAGACTTTCAGATCACACTTTGAAATCTTTCTAGTTACTTACAGTTCCTAAGTGCTTCATCTCCGTTGCAAAGTAACTCAGTAACTGACTTTGATTATATGGAAAAATTGGTGTGGAGCTGTTTATAACGCTTCAGCAGTCATGGGCTCTGCCATGACATGGGTAGAGTTGTTCCTGTAGAGTGAATTACAATCTAAATTTGTTTATTTACTTTTCCACCTCCATGGAGGAGAACACAATTTCAGAATAAATGGCAAGGCAGTAGCATAGATTGTATTTGTTCAGGAATCATAAAGCTGTATATCATCTGTTTATTTAAAATAAATAAATAAATAGATCAAAAATTATAGTAACCTAGTGATCTGTGTTTCAGGATAAGTGCATCTATTTATTAGTGTGCTTCTGTTCATTAAATTAGACATCCATCCTTATAAATAAATATTTTCTACTAGATATCACATGGCTATAAATTATAGCTTTTTCCCTTGAGAGTTCAGAAAAGAAGAAAATTAATACCTGACATTAGTTCATTTTTCATTTATTCAAATTTTAATAACCTTATTTTTAAAGAAATACTGAGTTAGTCTTCCAAAGTGCAGGAAATAACTTTTAAAAAACGTAATGTTTTACTGATTTAGAAATACAGAATTTAAAATGGGAGAGAACTTAAAGGGAATTTGATTTTCTTTCTGCACTGATGTTTTTTGTTTGAACTATTTTTATCGCAGAAGAGGATTTATATTCTACTGTAGTGCACTCTTGCTTGGTCATTTCTGAGTTTATAAAAATATATAGGATGGAAAATTAAATCAGCTGAAATCCATTTTTGTCTCAACACTGCCTGTCCCCAGGAACACTACAATCAAATAAAAATACAGGGTGAGTTTAAAAGTGAGCTAAGTGTAGCATATTGAGCTAGAGGCTGACAAACCCAGGTTTCAATGAAATTTGAATCAGAGTACACTAAACCCCTCAAAGAAGAAACAAAATCATTTTGAATGAAAAAGATGGAGACTGTTAAACTGTCCTGGGACAGTTCAACCTTGCATGGTTTTAAATATAAAATGAGAAGAAATGCTCTGGCCCATGAATACTTCTCCACTTGGACAGTAAGTGAGCTGGGGGGGAGAATTCTCAGTGCTGCGAACCTGCTGTGGCCGAGGTGTAGGGCAAACACTCACCTTAGTGTGCATATGGATCCAGCTCTGATTTAGCTGCAGCTGCAGCTTGTGTAAGACCCTCCCACAACAGAAATTCATCTGACACAGGAGAACTTTTCTCCCTAAGTCATCTCATATTTTCTTCACAGTGCCAGATGTTCTTTTCTGTCTCTTTCACTGGTTGTGAGAATTGAGGTTTAACATAAGCCACTGCTAGCGGGAGACTCTTCTATTTGAGGGAATTCTTCACAAAAATGGCAGGCTGGCATGAGGCCACAGCCTTGTATAAGTGCTGCTCACAGACCCAGGAAAAAGACTTTCTCTATAGGCACAGTTGGCCTTTTCTTGAAATCTGCTTCATACTAAGAGTGAGAAATACCCATGATGGAATATGTAAGGACACGATCCTGCTCATACTTCCGGTCATACCTGAGTCCTAATGGGATGCAGTCATGCATACAGAATGAGTTGGCAGATGTTATTGAGAGGCCATTATCAATTGTCTTCAAGACTCACGGCAACTGGGAAAAGTTCTTGCATCCTGGAAGAGAGCAAGTGTCGCCCTCTCCTTCAAGTAGGATAGGAGGAAGGACACAGGGACTTACAGGTTATTCAGCCTCACACAAATCCCTGGGAACAGCTAATCTTTTAAACCATCTGCAGGCATATGAAGGACTAGAAAGTTGCATTGGGGTCAAGTTATATGTGAGGTATCACAGTGGTTGGTCCTGAGTCAATATCATTTAACATCTGCATTAATGAAATGGTCCCTGGGACAGAGCTCACCTTCAGTAATTTCCCACTTGATACATAAGTGGGAAGAACAGCCATTACACCAGATGGTTGTGCTGTCATTCATACAGACCTTGACACCATGGAGAATTACACTGAGGGGACTCTAGTGAAGTTCAACAAGGAGAAATGCCAAGTCCTGTGTCCTTGGAGGAACAGGCCCAGGTAACAGTACACACTCAAGACCAATTGGCCAGAAAGCAGTTCTGAAGAGATGAGCCTTGGGGTACTGGTAGACAAACAGCTGACAGGAGCACGCTCTTAAAATCCAGTTATTACAATTACTATGGAGATGCCTCTGCCTGAATTAAGGTGCAAACAAGACCATATGCCAAAGTCAATAGTATGGATTTTAGTTAACAGTAAACTGTGAGGTAGAGAGATAGAAAGAAATAGAAAAGGATTGAAGGGGGAAGAGGGAGGGGAGAAAGACACTGAGAGAGAGAAAGTGATCAGATGGAATGATAGTCAGCACCCATGGATTCATCGGTATCCCGTTGATCCTTTTCAGCCTGGGCTTCTCAGTGGCGGGGGTTCCAAGGTCGTTCAAAACTTCTCACCATTTATACATTTTAGCAAAAAAAAAAAAAGGAATCAATGCTCCTTGGCTACACAATTCTCTTTTTCAGTTGCTTAAACGATTCCCTCACTTCCAATGCTAATTAGCCAGTCCCATGCTTGTTCTCTCTCTTTGTTTGGCCACAGCCAGCTACCAGCACAGATGCTGAGCTGGCCTTCCCACAGACTCCTTGCAGTGAAACATCCTTCTCCCCAGCTTCATTTACCTTTCCTTAGACCTGAGATGATTGGACAATAGTACCACCTTTTTAATATCTCGAGTTCCTGTCAGGTGGGTTGACTCACAGTCCAAATTTTGGGAAACCAGAAGACGTATTTGGGACAGGATGGGCTTGGTGGTCGCAGATGAACCATGCTTCTTTGCAAGGTTTGCTACAGTGGCAAAGTGATCCTTCAGTAATCTTAAGAGCATTTGAACAAATTGTGATCTTTAAGTCTCTTACATAGAGAGAAGAAGGCCGACAGCCCCCTGGGGTGCATTAGGCAGAACATTGCCATCAGGTTGAGGGAGGTAGTCCTTCCTCTCTGCTCAGCCTCTGTCACACCTGGAGGGCCGGGTCCAGTTTTGGGCTCCAGGGTATGAGAAAGGTATGGATTTCACTGGAACAGGTCCAGTGCAGGGCCACAGATCTGGTCCCAGGACTGAAACACTTTTCTGTGAGGAGAAGCTGAGAGAACTAAGACAGCTCAGCCTTGAGATTCAAGGCAGCTCAGTATTTTATCAATGTGTATAAATTCCTGATGAGAGGGAATGAAGAGAAAGCTGGACTCAGTACTGACACTGGACTCTTCTTAGTGTCCACTGACAGAAGAGACAATGGGCACAAATTAAAACCCATCAAGTTCCACCTGAATATGAGAAGAGACACCTGTGGCTGTTCAAACACTGGCACAGGTTGCCCAGAGAAGTGGTGGAGTCTTGGTCATTGGAGATATTTAAAGCCTGGCTGGACATGGTCCTGGGCAACTGGCCCTGCTCTGAACAGAGCGGCTGAGCTAGATGATCTCAAGAGTTGCCTTGCAGCTTCGGCCAGTCTGTGGTGACAGTTTAGAGTTTTGTGAGAATGAAAACATTTTTTAGTGCATGCCTTTGCAATGATTTTCAGTCGATATACAAAATTCTTTAGAAACCATTATGCATTTAAACACTAATAACAGTAAGAAATTTGTGATCTTGCCTTCAGTTTTTGTACATGTCCAAGCTTGTGTGGTCTTAAAAGTTTATTAAGAAGTGCAAAATATTTAATTCCTAAATATAGTTGCTACAATGTTTAGTCCTGTATAAAGACAAGACATGAACTGCCTAAATACTAAATACCATTGCTGGAAAACTGGAGATGATTTTCAAATTATTTGATTTTTTTTCCTTTTTTTTTATAAAAAGCTAAGAAAAAACGTTTTAAATTCCTCATGTTCAGGCTTGTAAAAATGAACATTTGTGAAAGAGTATGCTATCAACTGAGGTCTTGCATTTACTGTCTCTAGGGGAAACTAACTTCCGGATCAATTTTAATTTCCAATGTTGTGCTCTAAGCATAAACATAGTGTTCAAATCAAAGGCTGGTGTTGCTATAATTGCCAGTCCATAAAATCTGAGAAATAAAAATCTAGAGATTATGCCAAATTGCCTTTAACATCTTATACAGGCATCATGCCAGTTCTATCCATAACCAAATAGATAGAGACTCATTTCCAGAAGCTGGCACTGAACATTTAAATCATTTGATGCATTGGTGAAATGAACTTTAAAGTCTTTTTTAACCCCTGTTTGCAACAAGAGAAGGGTACAACAGTATATGCACCATCAGATTCATGGTCCCTTAGCCCATGAGTATGAGAAACACTAATGAGTCTTGATTTTAACAGTGTGTTCAGGGTGACTGAGGACAATATAGCTGGCAAAAAATATCACACGATAGTGTTGGAGTAATTGTCCATGCATGGTTTCACACAGATTTTTTTAAACCTGTTTACAAGTCCAAGTGTTGTTAAGGAACACAAAGGACAGAATAACACTCAAAATGGGTCCGATCCCAAGTTATTTTTCACACCAAAATGTTGCAGGTAAGTGGGAGCCAATAGGAATACTGACTATTTAAAATCATAATTGTAAAGCTTAATAGCTCGTTGTAAGTTTCTTATTGAACAATTGCATACCAATTATTAGACACAAATTATTAGATACAAATTTTAAGAAAAATATAGGTAAACTCAATCTCAGTACCACTGAGGTGTGCATAAGGATATATGACTTTGTATGTGCATGCTGTGCATGTTATTTTCCTTTGTCAGTGTGGCAAATGCTAAGCAGCAATGATTTCATACTGTTAATACACCTGCATAAATGCTACTTGTTCTGACAAGGCACTAATGTGGACTACATCTGAACATACATGGTAGACATTTGGATCAGTAGGAATAAGGACAGTAAATGTAAAAAAGCATTTTTAATGATCCATTGGCATTTTTCAATAGCAGACAATGAAGAAAAAACAGTCTTCATTTTAGTTTTCCTCTGTGCACAAGGAATACTTGGAGTTTGGGGAATTTACTTCCTTTTCAGGGTGTATTTTCCAAATGGTTTAATAGGCTTTAGTCAACCTATTCCATTAACAACAGTGAGCCAGAAGTTACAGGCACTTGATTCAATTTTGGTTGGACTCCTGAACTCTGTATTTGACTTGGCAGACAGCAGTTGAGCATGTGGCTGAGGGAGAAAGGGTTAAGAAGTGGAAAATGTGCATTGGAGAGTCAGTGTTCTTTCCTGAACTTTATCATGAATTCGGCAACAAAAACTCCATGAAGCTAGAAAAGCATTTAATATTGATTATGTATATTATAGATAGATACTATATATTTTATACATGTATGTTTATATACAAGTATATACATTATATACATATATATATGTACAATTAGTATAAAATATGTAATACTGATATTGAAATAAGCTTGATTTCTTTTTTTTACTCTTCTACTTAAATGATTAGTGAATTTTTTTCCAGTTTTTATGAACCAATTTATGAATCCTAAAAGAAAAAGTGAACCTTTTCATGGCATTGACAAAACCTCTCCCTCTTTGGTGAATCTTTAAATAAAAAGACCTAGATTTTTTTTCTCTCTTCTGAACATTGGGCAGCCGTCCAAAGCAAAATCAGTCTGTGTTAGGGTTCCTTAAATAAAAGATAGAATAAAACCACCCACATGGCATGTGAAATGTGGAAAAAAAGAAATCTTAAAAAACCCTAAGCATCAAATTTTCATAAATAGAGATGATATTCTGAAAAGAGGTGAGGGCTACCTGATGGTTTTTACTACCTTGGAATAGGATACCCAAAGCACAAACAAATTTAATGGAAAATATGCAGAAAATGACTTGCAAATAATTTTGTGAGGCTTATCCTGCATCTTCTAAAATACATTAGAAACTGATCTGTAATTACAGACACTAGCCTAAAATCCTTTTGGAATTGAAGTTCCACCACGAAATAGAAAATACGTAAGAAAATCCAAGAGAATAACCAGTAGGGAAAAGATTTGCCTTGGTGCTAAACACTGCAAGTTCAAAACATTACTATCATAATAGGGATCATTATGAACTAAAGGTCAGCAACTCTGCAGGGACAAAAATAACCCAAAAAATCCACTCAAGCAGTGTTCAGTTTTCAGACAGAAAGCTGCACACAAATGAGGAAGCCTGCCGAAAAGGAACCAAAAGGACAAAGCATGTGAAGGCAGCACAGAGGCACTGAATCCTGAGAAACAGTCCATACCATCCAAATGGATTCAGAACGACCTGGAAAGATGGGGTGGCTAAATAAAATAATAAAGAAACCTATTTGAACCAAAAATACAAAGAACGAAGTGTCTTGATTAAGATCATTAAATCACCAGAACCAGATGGCTGTTTGGTCAAGTGTTCTAATAGGAGTGTAAAATAGCTGTATCTATTAACAGCATTTTCTTATTTAAAATCAAGGGGTTTTAATGAGGAGTGATGAGGGACACATATGGTGATAATTTTCAAATAGTGCATGTAGTCAGGCCTGTTGACCTACAGACAAGGAAATCTGGAAAAGGATATTCTGTGGAAGAGATAACAGTTTTGTAAAAGTAGGTGTGCCTTATATCTCCAACTGTGCTTTTAAGGAAACATGAGCAAAATGTTTAAGGGGCTATAGGCCATTTGCCATCCCCCAGGGATTTTAAGGATGTCTTCCAGCAAAGAAACTAAGTTCCAGTGAGACAACAGAAAAGGTCTACTGGATAAATAACCAATTATGTGGTAATTTCCGGCAAAAGATAGAAAACAAAAAGCACAGTTTTGCCAAAGAGGAAGACGAGGTGCTCCAGAAGCTGTACTCTGTCCAGCATGCACATAAATGAACTGGAA
>WEZZ01030859.1:4914-28625 GCA_013400585.1 Chloropsis cyanopogon
CCCGGTTCTGCCCCTCCCCCTCTCCCTCTGTTCTCAAGTGGTTTTTCCCCACCAGGCCCCAACCCCCTCCCTGGGGGACCCCAGAGGTCTCTCCTGGTTGGTTGGGACCCTGGAAATCCCCATCATTAGGCACGGGATTAGCTAAGCTGCATGTCATGTCTCTCTCTGTACCTTGTGACTGGACTGGGCGGTGACCACCCCCCGGTGGGGTGGGCCACCCCTGGCCACGTGTAGGTCAGTTGGAGCCTGACCACCCAGAGTAAAAGACTCTTTTCCAACTCACTCTGCTTTTCTGGTTTCTTATGTGGGAAAGCTGCAGTTTCCAGCAACAAGCTAAGCCCCGCCGAGTACCCTCCAGAGCAAAGTAAGCTAAGGAGGACCAGGGGAAAGCTGGGAACCAGTGCTGCGGGGTCGGGGTCACCCAGCAAGCTAGCCGAGGGCGAAAGGGGACCCCAACATGCACCCCCACAGGTAGAGGAGCTGTAAGGATTTAAAATCTAGGTTCTACCCCAAATTTAACTGCACATAGAAGAGTTTCAGCAGGAGATACCACAGGTTTTGTACATCAGTGCAGGAAATTCAAATTGAAGATAACTAACAAGGAAGAACTCTTAAGCAACCTCTTTCACTTCTGCTTTTTTAAAAGGTCTCTTTGTTGGTTAAATGAAATGTGCTCTTTTCTCAGCCCTCACAGCCTGCAGCTGGGTTCATAAAGCAATCACAACAAACAAAGGATGAATTGGTTTTCATGAAAGGTGAGAAGGGTTTTTATACTCCAATTAGCTCTCCCTAGGAACAGGATAGTGGTCCTCAACAGGGGATAATACAAATATTAGCATCAGCTGGTGTGGCTAAACCTACCATTACTGTGATATGATTCACAGTTCAGGATATTATTGTGAAATCCAGGTGTGTTTAGAAGGAATTAAAATCTTTAAAATTTTTTGTCTGATACAGATTATGAAATATAAAATTATGATCTAGAAGGAATGTTCTTGAAAAAATACTACGGGAGAGGAAGTCTGGTTGGTCTTTATATCGTATTTCCTTCATTTAAAAGAAAAGCATAATGAAAATTTGTCTCACTGCTTAACATTTATGAAATATGAATGTGAGATAATAAATGCAGATGCACAGAAAATAATCACATAAAAAAAATCTTACCAGCAGCATCAGATGTAACTACTATGTAGTGCCTTCTGTTACAACCATCTAAGTCTTACATTTTTTTTAAGTCATACAATTATTTTGAAGTTTCTCTCCTTTTAAGAGTGATTTATGACACTCAGCTCAGGCAGACTACTTGATACCACAGGGAAGCCTTCTGCTAAAACAGATCTCTTTCTCACTCCCCATTCCAGAGAAGAGTGATACACTTCATTTGAGGTTTCTTTGCTAACTCATACAGGTTATGTATTTTTCAATTCCTAAGATGTCAGCCCCAAGGCAGTGCTGACAGGAGAACTCATAAATGTGGTGTTCTGAAGGCAAGACACACAAAAAGTTTTTCATTTAAATTATGGTCCTCTCACTTTCTGATTAAATTAACTTTAAACTACTTAGTGAAAAGCATCTCCAGCCATAACTATCCTGTAAAAACAAGGCATCAAGAGCTAAGTGTCAGACTGCCAGAGCTCAATCCACTGCAACTTGCCAATGCATTCTGTGAGCTATTACCTAAACACTCAGGGATTTAGTCATAACCCTTGTCTGAGGGTGGAAAGGAGAGCACCACTGAACATTTGCTCAAGCTAATCTTTATCTTCCCACTGGCTATAAAGATTTGCTAAAAGTAGAACTATAAAGCTGAAGAGGAAGGTGCTGTTTAATCAGTGTCTTTGCCATCATTCTTACTGTAGTGCACGACTGATATCCTTTAGGCTAGTGCTTAAATTCTGCACAAATAGGTCACCAAAAAGTGCTGAGATAGTGTTTTGGTCTGCAACAGCTTCAAAGAATGTTGCTAATAAAATAATAATAATGCAGAGTAATTAATGCAAGTCAGGTATTAATATTTCATTTGCAACATACACACACACACACACACAACGCCTACCATGTCTTTGACAAATTAAAAGTAACATCACAAAAAGTGTTGATCCAAATTAATCCTTCATCACAATAATAGATACTCAACTGTAGATGAAGTCAAAACCTGGTGAATATAAATGGTTCAGCTGATGATGCATCAAGGATTTATTTCATGGATTGCTGAACAGACTCCTTGCAAACTCAAGGAACCATATAATCTATTCACACTCATAAATTCTTCAAGCTCCACACAAAATTAATTAGACCCTCCCTTTCCCATAATTTTAATAGAAATTCTATTCCAAATCTCCTCTTTTCACATTGTTGGAACCTACCTCTAGTTTCCAGCCTAAAATGGTTCATAGCCAGCTTTTGATAACTTTTATACAGTACCACAATTCATCTGGCATCATTTATATTAAAACATTTTTCTGCCAATCAGTTAAAAAACCAGATCAACCTCATTTAGTTTTTAATTAGAGCAATGCTCTCCTCCACTGAAAGTAACAGGGTATGTCAAGCTGGTACTATGACATCCTGTCTTAATCATGAGGTGTCTTTAGTTTATAGATGGAATTTTTAACAGTGAGATTCACAATCATCAGATGGAGGTTTAAAACAGGAGCTTAACTTTACTTCTCATATTTGTTCTTTGCTTGAGTATGACTCCTTAAATTAAAGGCAGCACCTAGGGAATGGAAATACAAGGTCTGGATTTGAGAAGCACAAATGTTTGGGATGGATTTATTTTTTTTACCTGTCAGTGGAGGAAGGTACATGGATGTTTGGTTTCTGGCTTGGGTCTATAAGTTCCAAACTTTCTGGCTTGATTTAGTAATTGTGGTTACTTAAGTAAAACTATAAAATAATGTTTGTAATTTTACTGAGAGAAAAGACACACCCAGGATTTTTCCCCATCTTGGATTTATTAAATGGAGAATGCCTTAACCATCTTGATTACAATGAGATTTCTGCATTTGCTGAGGGAGAAGTGAAAAGCATTAAGTGTGCACTCAACTCTTCAGTTGGTTCTCATGCTGCCAGCAATGCACAGGCAGCACTGAGTGTGAGTGAGCCTGAGGGATAAAAGACAGCCAGATATTCAGGGTATATTTAGTGTCTATCTGTTGTATATTGATTATTCTTTTGGAACACCTCCTAGAAGACTTGCAGAAGCAAGAGATAAATTACTGTTTAATTTTGTCTCTTTTCAGTGTCAAAACCTAAATAGGTTTTGACTAAATTCATCAAGGATATTTTTAGGAGTCTTTTTGTGTTTATCTGGAAAAGTGAAATCTTAAAAAAACTTGACTGAATTTTAACTTCTGTAAAAGTTTCGAAAGTTTCAAACTAACGTTCCAGTCTGACATGTAAAATGAATGGTCCCTCTAGCTTTTCACCTGTCATTTCTTTCACCGCTTTCCCTTGTGATACTCTGTGGAAAACTATGAACAAAACTGGTCCTAAAGATAAAGATTCAGCTTAAAAAACAAGCCCAAGTATTTCTTAAAGAAAAAAATCAAAATGGCACAATATAGCAATATTACCAGATGTCTAAATCCCAGAGACTTCAAATGAAGATCATCACCAAATCCCTTATCTATTTGGTGAGCACTGAAATATGTCCACTCAAACTGCTAAAAGTTAACTTTATTCACCTGTTTTCATATATGTTTATATCCAAAAAAGAAAAACCAAAAAAAAACCTTTCAATTTTGCAATCATTTTATCTGTTGTCCATATTTATTTTGAAGTAAGTTGAACAATCATAAATATTGAGCAAGGGTGGCATTTTTATAACAGGCATTTTTTTAATTAAGCAGAAAGGCTGCTTAATGCATTAAAATTCAGGTTCTACTTTCTCTTACCTTTTGTAGAGCACTTTTAGACTTAACCACTATTTTCTTGTGTGGCTTCTGTCTCACCCACTGTGAATAAAGAATTCAACTTGCCCTTCTTTTATATCCAAGATGTACAGGTCTGGGACTAGCAACCCTAACCTCAGGTTTTTCCCAATTTTCATGCACCATGATCCAATCTCATGCAGGTCCAGCAACAAAAGCATATTCCTGTTGATTGGCTCTTCTCAGCAGAAGGCACCATTACTGCCAAGAGACAGTGAAAGTTATTGTAGTTGATTTCATGGGACCTGGGGATAATTCACTCTGCCTAAAAAGACACACACTAATTTTGAAAGAAACCCTCTTGCTGTCATCTGCTAGAACACATTCAATTTAGATAAATTCTTGAACTGGGATTCTTATGCATAATATATGCTGTTAAACAAATAGAGGCACAACCACGACATTAAGAGTGCCCAAATTATCCTTTAGATTTAGCACCCTGGCTGTCCAATTTCTTATCTAAACTATTACAAACAAAGGCAGAATTGGAAGATTAAAATTTTCAAGTGACTGCTGAAGTTCAAAGAGTGCTTATATTTTAATAACAAGTACTGTACATATTTCATGGAAGTGCTAGCCAGCTGATCTATATGTTAATTAGCCTACTATTTGAAAAGGAAAATTATTCAAGTGCTTTCATCTCATTTCCAACACAAGCAGCCATGCTGAGTACATTAGGAAGCATCATTCCTGCATATTCTGGAGTCAGCTAAGCTCCTTTTTAGGCACTGGAGGAGGAAAAAATGGAACTGAACTGATAGCCAATTTTATGGCAGAATGATTTTCAAGCAGAGAACAATCCATTCAGAAAAAAAATAATCTAAACTCTCCAAAGGGGAAAAAAAAAATCCGTTGGATTTTCTGTTGAAAAATCGTGATTACAGTTTTGGTTGCTATTATCTACATGAGAAAAAAATAGGAAAAAAGAAAACAAGATTGTCAAAAACTCTTCATGTGAAGAATTAGGGAACTGGAAGTAGGCTTGGTACAGATGGGGATGCTGAGAACTGGAGAGGCAGAGGAAGCAGGTGAGCAGCATCTGGCTCTGGCTCCCTGCCTGGAAGATTCTCATCAGAGTCACTCGCTGCCTTCTGGCAGAAAATGAAAGTGACAAGAGGTCAAGAGGTGAAATTGACCGGAGTGCTCAGTTGGCAGGAAGTTGACAAGATACAAAAGAATTTCTTAAAGACTTTTAGTTCAGGAGGTGGTGGTGGAGAGGGGGGAAGGGGAAATAAGAAACCTCCAATCATTTTAATTTCTTTTTCAAAACTGGTGTTTGCTCAGGTCACAAATTTATATTTATTGTCAGATTTGGAATGAAGTCCTCAGGTTTCAGCACTGTTTCTGTGTCCTCCTGGATGGAGGACATGGAGGAGAAATGGAGGAGAGAGAAGGAGGTCAGAAAGGGATGTGAGTGCAGCCGGGCATCGCCTCCTCTTCCTCCTTCTTGTGTATCCAAAACCAGAAATGGGCAATGAGGAATCCCGTTCAAAAGTGCTCTTTGGGTAAAAGCAGCCCACAAAGACCTCAGTAACATCATGCTCCATTTCAGAGGTACCATACAGCTCCTTGTGAATCCTGCTTGAGCTGGAGCCATGTACCATGCAGCTGGGACTGGCAATCTTGAGCTACATATTTGCAACGCTTTTTATCTAGAGTTTTCTGTTATAACCCACAAAGTAGTGCACTTAATTTATCCTATGAGTTTTGTGATTTTATTTTATTTTATTTTATTTTATTTTATTTTATTTTTCCAGCAAATAGGGTCAATAAAGATTCTGTCATTTCTTGACTAATCACATACAAAAATACCTTGGAGAATAAACATGTCAACCTATGAGCTTTAGCACTCAAACACAAACACTTTGAATATAACTTTAAAAAGAGGAGTAATAAAAGAATACTAGCATCACATTCTATGGTGGTCATAAAACACGTTCACTTCTTTCTACACTGAGTAGCTCAGAACAAAGTTGGAACTGCAGGTGTGTACAATTGATAATTTCAAAATATTAGATACTATTGTAATTTTCCTCACTGTGTAAAATTCTGATTGGAAAAATATTTGACATTATTTCTCACACTTGTTTCTTGGGGGGTTTTTGGTATTTTTTCCCAGGTGCTGACTTAACTTTTGAAAACATTTCTGTACCTGACTGAAATTTATATTACCCAGCAATTTAGATAAGTGCTGCAGGAGTGTAGGATGGACTGATGACAGACTCAATATAAAAATAAACCACCAGCTAATGTCTCCCTTTAAAAAACATGTATATAGTCTTACCAAAATCAATGACGCTGAGCCAATTTACATCAGGTAATGATGTAGCACCCTGAGATTACATTTGTTCACATTGCTTTATGCATATGTATATACAAAGAAAAAAAAAAGATAGAGGGAAATTTTAGTTTGCAGCTTCTCTGTGACTTATTTGCATGTATTCAACTTTTCACTTTTCCCAATGGACAATTTCATCTCTTTAAGCACTTTCTCCTCCTTGAAGTCATTGCTGCAGAGTTTAAACATTGTCTCAAAAATATCAGTTACCTCATGATATTAGTTTAACTTTAGAATGTATGACCTCCCAAAAATGAAGATGGTCTTCTTCTCAGTCAGTTTAGGAATGTAAATGAATATGAGAACATTGAAAGATCTGTCAATTCACGTCTACAACTGCACATTGGGTTGGTCTGCTTTCTGTACAAATGAAGTAGCTGACTTTGCTTAGATTTCAGATGGTTTTGTCACAGACACACACACCAACGAATGCTACAGTAAATGTCCAGAGCCTTCCTTTGCCTCTCCCTGAGAGCACAAAGTAATTTCCTACTGTATCAGAGTCAGGACATAACTTTTCCAGGGGTTGAATCTCAAACTGTCCTCAGAGGATGGAACATCTATCCCCTTTTTATATTGTTACATTCCAAGAACATCAGAAAAATGTCAATTCCCTGAAACTCACAGAAAAGAAAATCACTAATATGTAGCTGTGGTTAAGAGCAGAGGCATATGAGAAACCAGAGTGGTGGAGAGGGACCATAAACAGCAATCAGGCAAGAGTAAAACTGCCCTCTCCCCCAGCCAGATCCAAAACCATCCTCTGTTTATAGTACCAGACTGATGTGAAAAAGAGAATAAATCTGCCTTTTCATTTATTTGAGGGTTGGACTAGACGACCTTTCCCTTCCAACCCCAAGGATTTTATAACTTATCTTTTGATTCTTTATCTGGCCTTCTTTTCCAGTTATAAACTGTCCTAAAAAAATGTGAAGATATTAACCCTGGGTATCAGAATGCATTATCTTCCATTTGATGCCAAACTCTGAAGACAAGATCCAGTACCACATTTACACTCAAGAGCAGCTTTTTATAGCACACATCTGCACAACAGGACTGCCTCACCAGTTTCCCTTGTGAAACAACTCCACACATAAAATCTGTCAGCACGGTGTGCTTCAACGTAGCTAAAATGACAAAAAATATTTAATCTAAGCTAACCTCTAGAATATCTCTGACCTTAAACAAAGTATTTTGAGAAAGAACATTTGTATTTGGAGTCATCCCAATAACACTGGGCAGTAGTTCAACTATATTTTTTGATTAATGTTTTCTCATATTGAATTTCTTTTGCATTTGTCTCTTATACCACTTTAAAGCCAATGACATAAGGCTGGAGGTTGCTAATGTTAGACAATACAAGAACAAATAAAATAAAAAAATGCTCGTCCCTGGTGTTAAGTTTTGGTCTTTGGTCTAAGTTCCAAAATAACTTTCTTTCTGGGTTTAGTGTCATGCTGAAGATTCCTGGGTAACCTGTTACGGTCTCCTTAAATTCAGCAATAATCAGGCAGATAAGCAATATCTGCAGAATCCCTGAAAGGTCTGCCAGCAGATTCTAGGCATCCATTGGGAGGCAATTATTCTGTCATCATCTGAAGAGAATGGCCTATCTGCTTCTGGCAGGCATTTCAGTTCCAGGCATGAATTCTGGTTCTGGCCTTGCTGCACATTCCCTGTGTGATGGACGCCCTGGTCAAGAGTGCCGTCAGTGCACCGAGCAATCACATGCCTGCCAAGAGTCAACCTTTAAACAAGGGATTTAGGATGAAAAATGACTTTGTCTGTTCTAATTAGGATCAACACTTTTGCTTTATTCATCAGAATTCACTTATTTCGTTGTCTGGGGCTGACATCAGCACATAAGCTGAAAAAAAAGCAATTTGATCAAGTTTCTTCATTACCTGATGCTTTCCACTTCACGTGTATCACCTGTAGAAGGAAACAACAAATAAACTTTTCCAATGTCATCTTGATCAAGTGAGCTAAAGCCTTTTTTTTGGAACTAGTGCTTTCCATGCCTTTCAAACAGGCATGAATAGCCTGTTTTATCCTTTTTACCATCTGAACAATCTTCTCTGAACTCTGCCCCCTGATCAAGCGGGACATCAAAAGGTTGTTCATAAACTCCTATATGGTTTTCAGGTATTTTCCAGCAGTGAATAGTCATGCTTTTGGCTCATTAGGAGAAACTGCCATTCCTCTGCAAGATGTTATCAGTTCTAAAATGAGACACAGTAATAAACCATGAAAGCATGCCTAATTCATTGCAATGAAAAGCAAGCTGGCTTGCCTTCTCCCTACGCCTTGACAGCTGACATGTCCTGAATCTGGTGACAGCATGCAGGTCTGCATTGGAAGGGCTAAGGTGAGAGGACAGCAGGGAAGATAAATAGTCTTAATTTTTTTTAATGGATCTATTAATCTGGTATGATTCATGATTCACCAGAGACCTGTGCTTTGGGTACTGTCAAAATGGCTCACGCAGATAGGGGCACTAATGCTAATCCAACACTGGCTGGTTATTCAGGACCACTTCCCTGGTCTCCAGAAACGGCTCCAGGAGTTGGGCACTGGTCCTCAGTCCTGTCCTCAAAACACAGGAAACCTATTTGGAAACAGCTGACTCTGGCCTTGACAGCAGCCTGGATGTCACTCAGCTGGAATAAACATGTCAGTGGAAAGGCAGAGGTGACTGCAGCTGGAGGGGGAATCCAGCAAGGAGGAATTAATTCTGTTTTCTCTGTGCCTGGTGCACGTGAGCCTTCTCACCCAGACATTCAGTGAGATCTAAGTTTTAACCTTCCTTGCTTGTCAATAACTATGACAAACAACATGTGCCTTTTGAGCAACTCCTTAATTGTCCTTAGTTTGTTGCTCTCAATGGATAAAAAGGGTGAGAAAATATATTCTCTGAACAACAGAAGGAAAGAACAATGAGGAGACCTAACACACTGTCTTACTGCGCTAGTGTTTTTTACATTTACCTTATTTTTAATTTTTTAAGACATTTTTTGATTATTTTGTAGTTCCAGAAGCTCTATAAGGAAAAATAGATGGGATGATTCTGTCAACCTGGATTCAAGCACTAATGACACTTTCATGATCAGAAACAAAGATGGATGAAAGGACATATTTTCTCCACAAACACAGACAGTTCCTTTCTTAACAAGGTGGTTGACAGAGAGGGTATAACCTGCTCCTCCATTACAGAAGGATGCTGAAGCATGGAGAACAATTTACTTCCTTGCAATGACATACATTCTATTCTTAATGGGCATCTTGGTGTTTCTGATTTCAAATGGGAGTTTTCCACAGTGGTGGAAAGGCTATTTTCCTGGGTTTATGACTCAGATCAAATTTTGTGCTTTATCACTTCAGTATACCTAAGATGAAAATATTCATAAAATTTTAATTGTATTTTTATTGCAGTCTGTATGGGCACAAAGCCTTTTTGTATGTGCAGACTCCTCTAGACAAAAATTCTTGGTACTGAACTCCAAGATATATTTGATATATGTACACTCAAGTGTGTCTGTACATACATTTTTATGTTTATATGCATGACATTTGCACAGTATTTGAGGCACTAAGTCTCTGTATACATGAAAATATACAACCAGGGAGGCTTGACTCTGCTTAAATGAGCCATTCACCAATATAACCAAGGACAAGCCAGGGAACTTCTTCCTAATTAGTTGAGTATAAATGAGAGAAAAATAAATGAACTCTTGAGCCATAAGAAGGTTGAAATAGATCCCCAAAACCTGTCCCATGTTACCCATTTGCTTGGCTGCCTTTGATTCAGTAGTACTACTGTTGTGTGAATGCTGTATAACTGCACATCATCAGTGTCATGCTCTTTGAAGAATGTTTGAATTAATGGTGGTTTAGCTGACAGCACAGGGAACAGCACAGCACTTTGTGAGCCTCACACTAACGATGACACAATTTACAAAATTTGATTTAAAAAAACACTTGGAGTTTTAAAAAAATACTTAAAAACCCACAGCAAAACCCCTTTATAAAAACCTGTGTCCCACAAGCTTATTTTTTCCCTTTCAAGATTCCATATCACCATCATGTCTGTGAAACACTCAGCAATGAGTCTCAGGATAAGAAGATTTTCCCTTCTGTTTCCTTTTCTTGCTTTGCTATAGTTGCTCTTGCACCAATGAAACCTATGCTCCTTTCTTTTACTTAATGACATTTACTTGATGCATCTTGAGGTCAACTGATCAAGAGGTAACATATATTTCAATGATTCTGTGATCAGACCACGGGTGTCTGGCAGAGCTTGATAGTATGTCTACCCCTGATGAAATGAAGGACTGCTCAGCTTCTGCCATTCAATCTAACATAGTCACATTAAATTACACTGAGGGAAATTAAAAAGGTAATTTATTTCCCTAATTCCTGGTAATACAGTACCTCACACTTTTAAAAGCTTCTAAAATATCAGGAGCTAATTTGTTAAATTGTAAAGTCCTGGAATATCTGTACATTAGGATCGAGAGGGAAGACAGTAAAACAATTTTCAGCTGAAAATTCATGAGTTTCAGAGATTCTGTAATATAATTTCCTAAACTTATTGATCTGAGAGATAGGTGATCATGGTTAGATATCTTTCATAAAAGCTTGAGAATTTCTTCCTAACTTTTAACTCAACTGTGTGTTCCTCTCATGTTGTCTATGTTCTCTTTGCACTTAAACACTGTATATTTTGGGGTCTTTGTTTGGATTTTTTCTACCTATATCTTCAGCTGCGAAATATTATTTATAGAAAATTTGCAATAATCTCCTTCTCTGACCATAACCAAATAATTCCATGGAATCAGATCATCTGCTTGAGGAGTTAACGGGATAGTTGTAGTACATTTCATCTTACCCAACACTAAAAAACACTAACATAACATGAATTTTGTACTCTGAAATTACATATTGGACTGAGAATTTGAATAAAAATACTAACAGAAAAGTTCTGAGATTAGAATATTCACTGTAATGAAGATAGCATTCATCTCTGTAATATTTATATTCATCAGTCCATACTGAATTTAAAGCAG
Source organism: Chloropsis cyanopogon (assembly GCA_013400585.1). Taxonomy (NCBI): domain Eukaryota; kingdom Metazoa; phylum Chordata; class Aves; order Passeriformes; family Irenidae; genus Chloropsis; species Chloropsis cyanopogon. The sequence continues at coordinate 16,254 of WEZZ01030859.1, forward strand.
TGTCACAAAATTGATGAAGCAAGCATGTCAACTGGATTATTCCAGTCAGAATTACAACATGTTAAGAATCTATTTTGCCTTCTGCATCAATGTAGTTGCTGGTACTGAGGATGCTTCCTCTCCCAGCTCTATGCCTTTTACTGTCACCACAGACCCCCTGTCTGTCAGTGGGTGGACCTGACATTGTTAAACCAGACCTGAGTCACTGCCTTCTCAATAAGATCCAGCTGTGAGAGTAGGCTGACCAAGATCCTCGGGTAATTTGTCAAAAATTAGCATGGTGACAGTAATTCCAGACAGATATTCCTAAATGCTATTAAAAAAGGCAGTGTCATGATCGGAAAACAATTTCTGCTGGGGTGATTAATTAGCGCTGGCAAGGTTCCTTCTCTCTTGGTTAGGTTGAAGTACTGCTCTGTAGCTCCAGAAGGACCATAGAAAACTGTTTACACTTAGAAAGAAGAGTGATATTTTAAGACCTGACAGAGACACAGAACGCTAGATATGTGATAAGGAGAAGAATCCTTCCTGGGCACATAAGCAGTGAGTTGTTAACATTCCTGCACTGACATAAATATGAGGTGCTTTTTGGATTTACCTTATTTACCTTAAACTCCAAATAATTTCCTCAGAACAAAGAGTGGAAAATATTGTAGTAGAAGACACTGCCAGAAGATGTGGCCAAGTGTGTAAGTGAGGTACCAGCAGTGCCTTATCAAATTCAAACCCAGTTTCACCAGCAAGCAGGGAAATAAGAAAAGAAGTGGCTCTTCCCCTCTTTCCCACCCCACTAATTGCAGCACAGAATGGTGCTGGCATTGGGTCACCCAGCTGGAAGTGGGTGTACAGCACTCCTCGTTCACCCCTTTGCTAGATCTGCCAGGGCTGCTCTCTGGTTTTAAAGCCAGTTGGCAGGCAATGCCTTTGGCCAATACTATAAATTATCTTAATCTCTAAAACCACATGGCCACATGAAAATTATATTCAGGGAATGATTCCTAGCCTGTCATAAGTCCCAAACCATTCCTAGCAGTTTTGGGGAGACTGCTAGCTGTCACAGTTCAACAGCATCACAGCATGCATTTTAATAGTGTGAACAATTATATTTCCTTATCTAGAAACATTCCCTGGCACTGTTTGATGCACTAATTTTACCAGCAGTTGTATGTAGAGCCAATGTATATAAAACACTATTCCCATAGTGAATTAATTGGATCAAAGTGCTACCAGAAGTGTAGCCATCGAATTTGTTGTTTTAATTCAGATAAATTTCTTTCTGTTTCTCTTGGGAGCTCAGATCTCTTTCGATGTAAATAAAGACGACCAGAAATTTACTTACCTTCAGGAGGGAAAATGTTCAGGCAGTGTGAGAAGGAATTGCAGAATCTACAAACTGCATTGCCAGTGAGAAATTGGCAATGACTTTTTAAATTTCATTTTAAATTCTTAGCACAAGTGAAATGTTTAAAACCAGAACTGCATTTGTCTTTGCACTATAGAGAACAAAAATTATTGCCATGATATACTACTGGACATCAGGTCAAACAACATGACAAGAGTAAAAACATATTGTGGCTATGATTTACATATCCACTAGAGTGATTGTGACAATTTTAAGTAAATTCTTCCGTATCATGGCATTTGAAAGCTGGCTTTCACCAAGGGTTCTTTAATTTGCAGTGATATAGTGAAGTTGTTATTCGTCGATAAATTATAACTGTCTGTTTTCCAAGGCTTAAAATACAGCAAGAAATCTGCTGCCTAGAGCTGGCAATCTTCCTGCCTCATGCACAAAATCCTTCTCTACCTACACCTGTACATCTCATCACTGAAAGAGTATCAGGGCACCTTCCTTTATGTTCCAGCTTTGATGCTTGGGGTAGTTTGACCCAGACTAAATTGCATTCTCGGGGCACAGTTCTGGGAGGTAATACAGGCCATGTACCATTCCAAGTAGGCAGCCTGTGTGTGGGTGCTGTGTTTGGAAGACTAAAAGTTTAGGAACATGAAAACAGGATATTCTGTGCTGACAGATTTCAGGGGCAGTGTATGGTTTGGGTATATTTAATGCATTTGTATAGATATAACCTGTGTGTCCAAATACAAAACTGCTGGCAATATTCCATAGACATATCATGTAGAAAGAGTGATTCATCCTAGACAGAGAACATTTGGTCTTAGTTTACCAGAAATAAACATTTTTTGCAGAGCTGTAATGATCTGGTGTTTGTCCTGAGTGTAGGCACCTTATCAGACTGCTGCAATTAAGGCTGGCATCATTTGCTAACAGCACACTAAGAGAAAATAGGACAAACACAATATAATGCTCTAGATCCACCAGACTATGAAGTTAAGTAAGAAGAACAGGAGCATTTTTAGTGTGACTTTAGAATTAGATCTGAATCCACATGTGACACACAACACTATCCATTTTGCCACTGACAGGGATGCAGGTGACACATACTTCAGATCATGAAAAAAGGAGCTTGTTTCTTCTTCAACTATTTGCCAACTAAAAGAAAGGGAAAAAATAACAATAAAATAATCTATTGGACAGATAAGTGCAGCAGGTAGAATTTGTGGCAATACTAAGGGACATTTAGCACACAATAAATGTTCAAGGAAGTGATTTAACATTATGCAATGGTTCATGCAAAGCCAGTGACTGAAGGACCCTGATGGGACTCAAGGACTTTCAGAAAAAAGCTGGGAGATAAAGGAGGTGTGCAACTGTCAAGACAATTTTTAATTCTGTTGGGCCTGACCAATCCAGGAAGCAAGAAGTGTGTGAAATAAATGCACTTTGATTCCACAAGTGATCTGCTGGACTCTTCTCGATAGTTGTCTGCATAAACTCATGCACATCTCAGGAAATCAGCTTGTCCCTATCAAAAATGTGACTTTCACTCCATTCATAATACCCTTCCAGCTGCACAGATTGAGCAAAGTTCCCTAAAACAATGGAATGACGTAGCATTTCATAAGCAAGATGTCCACAGTACTTAGCCAGAATGATCTAGAAAATAGTCCTGAAAGGGGTATTTAGGGAGAAGTGACAGACCTAAGCACACTGCAGTTGTTTATATTTATATTAATATTGGCTTTGGATGAAGCAAGTACTTATCTGTGAGAGGGGGATGATGAAGAGATTTATATGGATAAAGCACAATACAATGAAGATAGGAGATTTACACACTGTAACACTACTTAAGCTTAAGCCACAGAGACTGAATCATTAGTGGCATCTTTCCAGACTTAGAAAGCTTTAAACATGGATTTTTTTTCCCCACTTAGATATTGCAAAAATAGATATAAAAAATAACTAGGACAGACTGGAAACAAAGAAAGGATCATGGCTTCCAGCTTTGCAGGGACTGAGATACACCTGTTGATACTGAGGTATTTGTTTTCAATAAGGAAAACACATATTAGTCCATGCATGAATATATGTGGGACTAACAGTTAGCAGAAACAGCATCCAGTTGAAAATTGTCAGAGAACTTGATTTTTCAGTCATTGGGGCACTGATTATGCATTTTGTGTTATTCTTAGTTCTCCAATTTAAAAAACTATCCCTGCTAATCTGTAGATAGATATTACATGGAGTGTGAAATATATTGACCTTTCCCTTTGTTGCAAACCTGAAGTTTATCCAATACTCAAAATCCCTGTGGTAAGCTTGGACCACATTCTAAATAAACACAGGCTTTATTTGCTTAGGAGCTATGGGGATCTCAGATGATTCAGAGGATTTGGAACAGGGAAAAGTTGTGGTCAGAGACTGGTTCTACCTTATTTATACTGATATTACGTTTTTCAGCCATGCAATACTGAAACAGAGAACAAGCTGACACAGAGGACTATCATGTCCTATACCCACTGCTGAGGATGTTTTTAATAAACCTCAAACAATCTGCAACTACACTGACCATGGTTGTCTGGGAACTCTCGTCAATATATTCCATGATAGAAATTTTAGGAAAAAAACCAGTTTAAATGGATAACTCAAGTATGCTGCTGAACCAAGAATTTGTTTGTTTTCCTGAACCAGAGTAATAATTGGAGTTTGGTCCCTATCAGAGGGTTTGTTCATTATTGTTTTTCATTGTCTCAGGCTTGGGGGAGGAATGTGGATGCTGACCATTTTTCCACTGCTGTTTTTTTTATATTGCCTTGGGCTTGGGGAAGCGGACATACACACAGAGGGGTCTGGGGGCCATTTTTTTATTTGTCTTGTGGCACTGGCTGTGGTTGCACTGTGTCAGTGAGCATTTTGCCTGTACAACGTTTTTTTTATACACTTTGTTATGAGGATTATTGCTGTTATTGTCCATTTTCTTATCTCATTGCTGTTTCCAGTAAATTCTTATTTCAACAGTTAATCTCTGCCTTTTGTCTCTCTCATTTGAGGGGGTGGGCAGAAGGGAGTGGCTGTGTGTGGCTTAATTTCCAGCTCTGATTTCTATTTGCTCAGTGTTTCTCAGCCAATATACATAAACATGGTTTCAGAGTGTTGCATTTGTATACACAAACACACACTGGCATGATATTTGGCATTCTATATCACCAACTATTCTGGTCTGTTCCATCCCCTGATTTTCAGAAGCAGATACAATCCAGGAAAATTCTGTTTATGTTTGCCAGAGGACTGAAAGTCTCACCAAACAGTATTTGTCACGGAGAATTTAGCACATGATTCAGTTGAGTAATTTAATCCTCACTAATAAGTCATAACTGCTTGCTAGCTTTTTCTTCATGCTATATAATGAAACCACATGTTTAAAGACATCTATTGAGATTTTTTTTTTTTTTTGCGCAGATTTCCCCAACAATTGAACAGTACCAAAGTTCATAGAGCTTTAACAAACCTATCTCAAAATTATCACCACTGATTATCCTGTTTCATGAAATGGAATGTTAAGGCACAGAATAATCAAAATATTTGTCCAGGAAGCCAGAACACAGCCAAAAAGCAAGTCCGAGTCTTATTTTATCCAAGGAAAACTGGTCTGTAACAGCCCATGTAAAAAACATGTAGGCTACACTGGTGATCACTGAAAACTCTTTATGAGGAGGGAACTGGAGTTTTTTTAGCCTGGAGGAAAGGAAGCTCAGGGTAGACCTTATTGCTCTGTCCAGTGACCAGAAAAGAGGCTGTAGAGACGTGGGGGCTGGTCTCTTCTTCCAAGGAACAAGTGGTAGGACAAGAGTGATTGGCCTTAAATTGTGTTAGAGAAGGTTTACATTAGCTAAGAGGAAAAATTTCTTTATCAAAAGAGTTGTCAATCATTGGAATAGGCTGCCCAGGGCAGGTGGAATCACCAGCCCTGGAGGCATCTAAAAGAAGTGTAGATGTGACTCTTGGGGACATTGTTCAGTGGTGAGTTGGTAGTGATGGCTTAAGTGTTGGGCTTGATGATCTTAAAGATGTTTTCCAACCTAAGTGATTATTTTGTTCCATTATTCTGTTATTTACATCCAATAACATTACAATAAAACCATTCCTTTATGATCAGCCAGGAAATATCAGAACAATTTCAAATATTAACACATCATCTTGGTTTTAGGATTTTTTTTTTAGGAACTTGATCAAAGTCTGGCAGAACTTAGCACAAAACTCATCTTAATTTCAAAGTGATTTTGATTCATCACCAGCTCTTTTTGATAGCTTTTAAGTCTTGCTTAGTATGTGCCTTAATTCCAAATCTCTCATGTTCCATGATGTATGTTAGGGTGATCTCCACCTTTGGATAAACTGCTGTTTGTCATCACATACCAGGGAAATTCTCTGCGGTAATCTTGGGTGGTGATTAAGGAGAACTCTGCTTTACAGACAACAATAAGGAGTTTTTAATAGAACAGATAGGCTAATAAACACCAAAAAAAACAAGTCCATGAGGGAAAATGGTGTCTAGATGTACCTCACATGATGCTTTCTCATCACCTATTTTTAGTAGGTAGGTTTTAGTCCAAATTCCTTAAAGATAAAGACATCTTGACATCAGAATGCTCGTGTCATTGAAAACCACCTTCTGCTATCTCTGCTGTAATAAGAGAGTAATAAACTCACCTGAAACATGATTCTTTATCCGTCTTAATTATTGAGCAATGTCGCTTTTGGGAAAATGTAGACTTTCTGCTCCAGAATACAGCAGTTGTAACTATGCACACAGCGCTGAGCTAAGACTGGATGTGAACACTGTACCTGCTTCTGTCCATTTGGTGAGGCAGGAGCTGTGGCTGGACACAGAACAAGCAGGAAGATATTCATCTTGTCAGCAGAGGAGGATGTGGTGGTTGTGACTTTGCCTTCTGCTTTGTCAAACTGGGATGGAATACTCTGCTAAGTAAGACCTGTGGGACATAATTTTATCTACTAATACAAAGATCCTGGATGCGGGTCCTTGCAGCACCAGGAAGGCATCTTGTCCATCCCATCATTATTGTTTTGTCAGTTCTTCCTTTAAGTACTCTATAAATATGCAAATATTTTCTCTAATAGACCAATTTTTTTCAACTGACAGCTTCATGGCTGATGAAATGAAAAACTGTGATGTGAACAATGGTTTTGGCAAAGCTATGATGCCTCAATTGCAATATAGGCCAGAAGCCAGGATGTCAAGTGAGGAATGTGGAAGAGTTTAAAATCATTTTTATGAAGGGATTCAGGATTATAATTTTGGAGCATCTTGATCATCTGGAGACCAAACAGGCACCCAGTTTTGCCACACTCCATATGAAGAACAGGAAAGGGAAGTGGGTTCAGATGACTGAAACTCTATGAGCTGGCATCAATAGAATACTCTTTCAGAATGGCTGAATTGTATTTTTACTCTGTAGCAGCAGAATAATCAGGAGTGTAAGTCATTTGTTACCAGGGAGAGAGTACCTGGAAAGCATTTCCTGAAGGATCTGTGAGAAGGATAAAGGTTATTGCTTTTAAACAGCAAAACCCTGCAGAACTGCTACAAAGTCTGTTGAGCTTTGGGACTCTTGCTGTACTACAGCGACTTGGTGCTTGCACAAATGAAGCCCATATTTTTCAGGAGGGATTTCAGTGTTATTGAAAGCAACTATTTGCTGTGAAATCAATCGACTTTGCATACTCAAAGACCTTTTAGTATCTGGGCTGTTGTCCAATATGAAAAATAAAAGCTGCTGATGAGAAAAATGGACTTTAAAACACCAATACTGAGGTAATGGAGGTATTTCAATTCTGTTTCGTAATTGCATGCAATCCCATAGCTCACAGAGGAGACACAAGGTGAGAAATTTGGCTCCTGTTGCAATTCCATAGCTCACAAAGGAAACACAAGGTGAAAAATTTGGGTCATGATGTTTTATGCTACACAGGTTTTTATTAACTTTAGAACAAAATGCTGAAGTGAAAAGAATGTGATTAGAAATGAGTAAAACTCAAGAGAGGATAAAAAAAAAAAAAAGCTGAAACAACTTGATTTCTGAATTCTTTCCTAGGATTAACTACAGAATTTGGATAACTGAGCATTTTTTAAATCTTTTCTACATATGGATGGGCTGGAAACACCAGTCCTCCTTCTTCTTGCACACAGAATGAAGGCAACCTGTGTCCTGTTAAGTTTGTGACAAGAATTGCGCAAAAACTTTTTAAAAAAAAATTGAGACACCTGTGATTCTTTTGAAGTAAAGCTTTTGATAAAGATTACTTAGAAGAGAGGTTGGGGTTTTTTTTTCTTTGTTTGTTTGTTTGTTTGTCCATTGGGGCATTTGCATTTTATTAGAAGCTCCCAGATCAGAAATTGTTAATATTAATATATTCTGTGTAGGGAAAAGATTACAATTCACACCAAACTTCTTCTTTTTTTTTTTTTTAATAAGGAAAATGTGTCTTGATTTTTTTTTTTAACATTTTATTTGACATCAGATACACCAGATGATTTTAGGATCAGGTCATAAACCAGATGATTTTAGGATCAGCTCATCCCTGATCTAGTTGAATGTTTGCATATATTTTTCTGAGAATTATTGTTGAGTCATGTTGCTGCTTCTCACAACCCTGGAAATACCCAAAACTGCTTGTCAGCAGATAATATCAGATTTATGCCCATTGTCTGGAGGTTCTATGCCCAAGAGGTTCTGAAGAAGGAAGGAACTCATTGAATTGCAAAGGAAAATTTTATTACAAGCCCACTTTCAAGGCACCTGGTACTTTATATAAAATCTACGTTCCAGTGTTGGTAGGACAAGAAGTAATGGATATGTTCAGAATAGAAATAAGGAAGACTTTTTTTCATGATCAGGGCTGGAAAATACTGGAACATGTTGCCCGGAGGGTCTGTAGATGTCCCATGCCTGGAAATATTTAAGATCAGGTTGGATGGGGTTATGAGCAACCTGATCTAGTTGAAGATGGCCCTGCTTATTACAAGAAGGTTTGATTAGATGAACTTAAAGGTCCTGCCCAACCCAAAATATTCTTTGTTCCTATAGTATGTTGAACGCTGAGTCTTTTTTCCCATGGGAACCTGATTTATAAGACAAAGAGCATCTCAGATAAAGACATCTAAGTAGCTGATCAGGTTCTCGTCTTAAACTGTAGAAGGGAGAGGTTGTACTCTTTGTGCATTTAAATATTGTGAACAATGATTATATGGATGAAATTGAGTTTAATTCTGAGCTGCAGTGACAAAAAAAATTAAATTGAAAGTGCTCTTTTTTAAATGGAACTCAAATATCTAGTTTTATTTATCTGTGGCAAAATTTATTTTATTTATTTATTTATTGTACTAGACTGGGTATGAGGCTATGTATTCTTCAACACATTTATTCTCAACAGTAAAATAACATTTGAAAATATAAATTAAGGGAAGAAAGAAATAAAGGTCTTATCTCTCCACTTGTCCTGGTTTACAAGACAGGTATCTGCTAGGGAAGACAGAAAAGCCTCCCTTGCAATGGAAAATGTAAACCACCTCCCTCCAAATTAGAATTTTGAAATTAAGGGGCTCTCAGGCAAAGATATGGGAATAGGAATAACAGTTCTTTACTGATGTCACCACGCTGATCACGGGCGCAGGGAGGGAGCAGTCTGGCTAACTCCGCTCCCGCGACCTCGGCTTGACGTCAGCATGTGGCCGCTTCTCACCCCGGAGCCGCTCACTTGGGCTGAGGTTTGCGGTTCGACNTGTCACCACGCTGATCACGGGCGCAGGGAGGGAGCAGTCTGGCTAACTCCGCTCCCGGGACCTCGGCTTGACGTCACCGTGTGGCCGCTTCTCACCCCGGAGCCGCTCACTTGGGCTGAGGTTTGCGGTTCGACCACGGGTGCAAGAACCTCTCCTTCCTCCTGGCCCGGGCCGTGCGGGCACCCAGAGAGGTCTCACATCAAGGCAGTGTGATTAAGGGTGAAAGGAAAGGACTTCCAGGCTGCAGGTTCCAAGCCGTTTATTCTCTCCACGAGGCAGACGCGAGATGATGCAGAGCGACGAGCTCGAAGGGAGCAGAACGCTGGAAAGTCCGGAGGGAGGGGTTACAGCAGATGATAAAGGGGGTGCCGCCCCCTGGGAGGGGACTGCCAGGCAACCAATGAACCACAAGGAGAGAGGAGAGTAAGGAGGGGTAAAATACAGCCACTGGGAAGGGAGAGGGGGAGGGTGAATACATAATTTACCAGTAAGGGGAGCAAGGCAACCTAACTGGCAAGGAAGGTTCTGGGAAAAAGGGTGTAGAAACCTAGGATTGACAGGTATCGGGGCAGGGTGAGCATAATTGGCAGGGAAGGTTCTGGGAAAAACGGAATAGCAGCTCTGGCAGAAACCGTTTTGGAAAAGGGAAAAGGAGGCATACAGAACAAACCATTTTTCCTAACTTTAGCAATGAAGATAACTGAGTAAGGCACAAAACCAGGCTACAATAGTTTATTAGTATGTATAATAAAGTAAACAAACAACAACAACACAGCGTTAACACCAAACAGAACCAGAGCCCAGTCCCAGCCTTTGGGCCGGGCACCTTCCCCTTTGGTGCAGTTCCGGGCACAGCCAGCAGGGGCGCTGCTGGCTCCCGGAGGGCAGGGCAGGTGCAATGAGTCCCCCATGGCTGCAGGGGGCGCTGTGGCGTGGGCTCGGGGAGCGCGTGGCAATGGTGGCTCGGCCCTGACGGGAAGGGATGGAGGAGAGACTTTGCTCCACAAACCCCGGGGCAGCCGATCCCGGTGCCCCAGCAGGGCCCTCGGAAGCAGCAGGCTGCGCTGGCAGGGATGAGCAGAAATCCTGGGGTGGTGGGCGAGGATGTCTCAAAACTTCACGGCAGTAGCTGGTGCCTGCGGGACGTCCTGGGGATGCGGGGCCCAGCAGCAGAAGAAAGGTGCCTCACTGGGCCGAGGTGGTGGCAGCGAACTCCTTTTCCCAAGCCACAGGTCTAACCGTCCTCCTCCAAAGCCCAGCAGCAAGAATGACTGCCCCCAACCCCATCTCTTTTGCCTGCCCCCATTCTTGTGGTATCTCTGCCCCCCCCCATCCCAGAGAGAAACTCCCAAAACCCAAAGGAGTTCCCCCTCCCCGCCATCTCAAGCACCCAGTCATCAGTGCTTCTTAGCAACTCAATGGGACAAAATTCCAAAAGTAACAGGGAAAGAACAGAAAAAAAAAAAACAAACCAAAACACCCAACCCCCATCACCACTCCAATTTGTTTATGACATTCATTATAAAATGGTGATATATGGCATTCATCAACCTCTTTCTTGCAACACTTGCAAGCACAATTTTTGAAAAATCACAGCCATCTGTTGAAACCTCATGCCAATCACAGTTATCCTTTAAATATATTTACCAAGAGGAATATTTTGAGAAAATATGTCTGACAGTGACTAATTGACTTTCATGCAACAGCTAGGTATTAGGAGAGTTTAAATTGAAGGTATTATCTGGGTTTACTGGCCTTGTCATTTTTATCCCACTTTAAGACCAAATTTTATTTATGAAATTAAATTATTCAATGAGGAATAAATTCAGTGCATATCAGCTCCTCGCAGTCATTTTATTCAATTAACATTTTGGTTTAAAGTTTGCTTGTGTGTGTGAATTGGTCACTTTTTGTCTGCACTGTGCAATGTCCTGCAAAGCAGAGGCTTGGGAGATGAAAGGCACAACTGCTGAGTAGTTTTAAATGAGTGACATGAGGCGCTGGCAACTCAACTTTTACAGTACTTGGTATTTTTGTAGGGCTGATTAGCTATAATAGATATCATGAAATCTGAACATGGAGTTTTTCTATAACAAAAAGATAGCCTAGGCTAACAAATATCTAAATTTGATTTTATTTTAAAAATTTATTATTTAAATATTTCAAATGCAAACACATTAGTAGAATAACTCTTTAATATCTGTAGTCTCACATACCTTTCTCAGTCCTCCTCAAAATATCACAGACATCTACTTGCTAATCCATTGTTTTAGCTTTGACAGAACCACTCTGCATCTCCTATTAACTCCCTGTAACTTCTTCCCTCACATATTTGGGACTGCTTGGATTTATTCTTACTGTTTAAACATATGATTCCACAAAGGATTACCTCTGGATATGAGGAGTCGTCACATGAATATCCCTCATCTCAGGGTTTTAAAGTGTCTGAGATGGTTATTTAAATAAACACACGTATAGCAGCTCATCTTCTAGAAAGGGGATAAGAAAGAAAAAAAAGCTTATTCATCTAAATAAAAAATTTTCATCTTTTCTATGTCATACATTATTTTAGGGACAGATCTAGGTATTTCTGGGTTACAGAGTGGCAGAAAATTACTTCAAATTATAAGCGCTGCAAGCTTTTTCTTCCAAATCAGATGAAAAGATGCATCTTTCAAAATTTTTCATTGAGCAAAAATGTGAAGATGGGTACAAAGTCCATATTAAAATACTCAAAGGGGTAGCAGGTTCAAGAGTAACAGACAAGAAATTTAAGCTGTAGTCTCTCTGCTGCTTATCTGCTGCCAAAAAAATAGAAAGTTGACAGACTATATAAATGAAGTTGCTTATTTTAAATGAAAGATTACTTTGGAAAAATTTCAGGTTGCAGAACCAACTTTCACATCACTGCTCAGCACTAGGCAGAGTAAGGAAATCTATTGGAGACTCTCACAACCTGATGAAGTAGCCCTGCTACTCCAGTGTAGCCTTATTTCTTATTCAATTTCACCTACACGTAAGCAACCATTTCTTGATGAAGTGTCCTGTTTATTCTAAAAAAATAAGCAGCTATTTGAAAATGAAAACACACAAATGGGTCCCTGGAAAACAAAGCTCAGCCTTGGCCAAGAAGTATTAAAGTACACAGGAAACTCCTTAGAGGTGTTAATGATTCAGTTTGTTGGCATGACTGATTCCGGTTCTGACC
>WEZZ01030859.1:28654-39854 GCA_013400585.1 Chloropsis cyanopogon
CCCCCCCCATCCCAGAGAGAAACTCCCAAAACCCAAAGGAGTTCCCCCTCCCCGCCATCTCAAGCACCCAGTCATCAGTGCTTCTTAGCAACTCAATGGGACAAAATTCCAAAAGTAACAGGGAAAGAACAGAAAAAAAAAAAAACAAACCAAAACACCCAACCCCCATCACCACTCCAATTTGTTTATGACATTCATTATAAAATGGTGATATATGGCATTCATCAACCTCTTTCCTGCAACACTTGCAAGCACAATTTTTGAAAAATCACAGCCATCTGTTGAAACCTCATGCCAATCACAGTTATCCTTTAAATATATTTACCAAGAGGAATATTTTGAGAAAATATGTCTGACAGTGACTAATTGACTTTCATGCAACAGCTAGGTATTAGGAGAGTTTAAATTGAAGGTATTATCTGGGTTTACTGGCCTTGTCATTTTTATCCCACTTTAAGACCAAATTTTATTTATGAAATTAAATTATTCAATGAGGAATAAATTCAGTGCATATCAGCTCCTCGCAGTCATTTTATTCAATTAACATTTTGGTTTAAAGTTTGCTTGTGTGTGTGAATTGGTCACTTTTTGTCTGCACTGTGCAATGTCCTGCAAAGCAGAGGCTTGGGAGATGAAAGGCACAACTGCTGAGTAGTTTTAAATGAGTGACATGAGGCGCTGGCAACTCAACTTTTACAGTACTTGGTATTTTTGTAGGGCTGATTAGCTATAATAGATATCATGAAATCTGAACATGGAGTTTTTCTATAACAAAAAGATAGCCTAGGCTAACAAATATCTAAATTTGATTTTATTTTAAAAATTTATTATTTAAATATTTCAAATGCAAACACATTAGTAGAATAACTCTTTAATATCTGTAGTCTCACATACCTTTCTCAGTCCTCCTCAAAATATCACAGACATCTACTTGCTAATCCATTGTTTTAGCTTTGACAGAACCACTCTGCATCTCCTATTAACTCCCTGTAACTTCTTCCCTCACATATTTGGGACTGCTTGGATTTATTCTTACTGTTTAAACACATGATTCCACAAAGGATTACCTCTGGATATGAGGAGTCGTCACATGAATATCCCTCATCTCAGGGTTTTAAAGTGTCTGAGATGGTTATTTAAATAAACACACGTATAGCAGCTCATCTTCTAGAAAGGGGATAAGAAAGAAAAAAAAGCTTATTCATCTAAATAAAAAATTTTCATCTTTTCTATGTCATACATTATTTTAGGGACAGATCTAGGTATTTCTGGGTTACAGAGTGGCAGAAAATTACTTCAAATTATAAGCGTTGCAAGCTTTTTCTTCCAAATCAGATGAAAAGATGCATCTTTCAAAATTTTTCATTGAGCAAAAATGTGAAGATGGGTACAAAGTCCATATTAAAATACTCAAAGGGGTAGCAGGTTCAAGAGTAACAGACAAGAAATTTAAGCTGTAGTCTCTCTGCTGCTTATCTGCTGCCAAAAAAATAGAAAGTTGACAGACTATATAAATGAAGTTGCTTATTTTAAATGAAAGATTACTTTGGAAAAATTTCAGGTTGCAGAACCAACTTTCACATCACTGCTCAGCACTAGGCAGAGTAAGGAAATCTATTGGAGACTCTCACAACCTGATGAAGTAGCTCTGCTACTCCAGTGTAGCCTTATTTCTTATTCAATTTCACCTACACGTAAGCAACCATTTCTTGATGAAGTGTCCTGTTTATTCTAAAAAAATAAGCAGCTATTTGAAAATGAAAACACACAAATGGGTCCCTGGAAAACAAAGCTCAGCCTTGGCCAAGAAGTATTAAAGTACACAGGAAACTCCTTAGAGGTGTTAATGATTCAGTTTGTTGGCATGACTGATTCCGGTTCTGACCAGCAATCTCCATTTAATTTTTTTTTTTTTGCTGAAGTCTTAATTTGTCATCATGTTTTTTTGATCACATAAAAGCACTCTCATCATCCCTCATGCTTTGCTCTTTCACAGTTGTTTTAGATGTAGAGGATTCTGGTATGTTCTGTTTGATCTACCAATGCATTGCATTAGGGTAAAGAGCAGCTCTGTTTATCTATGTATATGTGCATATGCAATTTTCTTCTTGTCTTTTATTCTCAATGATGGAATGAGCTTCAAGGGTGCAATTTTGTGTGTGTATCTTTTTACAGATTTCCTTAATTTTCTTAATAGTTATTCAATTGAGTTCTTAAGCTTGCCCACACAGCCACTTTCAATAAAATTATACTGAATTAAAGGTGTTATTTGAAATGGATTGTTTAAGCATACGAAATTACTATGTGGTTATTCCAAATGGAACAAAAGCAGACAATTGAATTTCCCTCCTTCACTTTCAAAGCAAATAGAACCTAAATATATCAAATTAGGTGTAGTTTCATGAGGAATTTAAACTAGGATAACTCCTGAGAAGACAGATGTGTGTCATGACCAATTTGTGTTGGTCTCTGGTCCAATAGGCTTCAAAGAAAGGGAAAAAAAAGGCTAAGGTGGGTTGGCAGCATTCGAGGAAAGAAAGAAAAAGATTGAAGAGTTCTGACCAGCTACCCACACACTTCATAAACATTTAACACATTTCTGTGTGAGACTAAAATTGATTGTCCAGAATGCAATTTCTTACATGTGCCTAGTAGTAGTAGTGTATCAGTAGACATGACTATGACATCTTGTCTAAGAAACTAAACTTCCACGAAAGTGGGAAAAGTTACAGTGATGAAAATCTAACAGGAGAATTTCTAAACTGATCAGAAGCAACTTGGCAACCTGTTTGGCCAGTCAGCACCAGTGTTAACTACATCGTAATATACCCATGTACCCAAAGTGCCTGGGCAATTGGATTAGAAGTGAAAATGGCCCAAAAGAGCCAAGACTTTTGAAACAACTTCTAGCAGTGCTACACATCTGGGACATTGCAGACTAGATAAAGAGTTTTTAAAGAATTTTTAAGCCATCCATCAAACAAACTCTTAAAGCAGTATAACATACACAGTATTTTGAAGACTGTTAAGATGAACTCTCATGAATTCTCATGTGCTCCTTCACGGCCTTACAACATCCATAACCCCAATATAATGTACAAAACATCTTAGAAGAATATCAGAGAGGGCAGTGATTCTTCATGGCCTGTGAGTTGGAAGCTTTATTTTGACAGAGAGGGCAGATGTGGGAGGAGGCTTGTGTTAAATCCTTATCCACAGGTCAATGACCTCTTGGAAAGCTTCAAAACACTATGTCTGTGTGATGAAGGAGGCAGAAAACAAACATACTGTGATCTGCTCACATACTTGAAATGGGCATAGGAAGGAGAAAGATCTTAGAAATTCAAGGAAAGAAGGGAAAAGGCTGTATGAGCCTGACCAGTATCCAGTCCTTGTTATATCCTGCTAATAACATTTTTCTGTGCTTTAGTTAAATTACACACTACTCAGTGTTCCTTTTCTCACATGTGTGTGGTTAGAAGCATGTCAGCAGACATTTCTATTACATCATGTCTGCTAAAAAATTGATTTTTCCCTAAGGGAGGTGAGAGACTTGCGCATTCAAATGCCCTCTTTGAAACAGCTGACAGACAAACTGCAGTATTGAACAGAAGGTACATGGAAACTTGGCTTGGAAGATGGGACATGTACAGTTCACAAAATCTGACAAGAGAGTGCTTTAAACGAAAAAAATGATTAGCATAAAAAAATTGAATTCTTCATCATAAATATTGATGTTTTTCAAATATTAATGAATATTGAAAGAGTTTCTTTAGATGAGATTTCTTTTTTCCATTTACTTTTTTTTCCCACTTTCTGATGATTGCATAAAAATGTCATTGTTTACATAAAGATTATTAGTGAGCATTTTTATCTTGGCATTGCATGCAAAGGTAAGATTTATTAGAAGAGATTTTGGCCTGATCATTTAGGATGAACCCAGGGTCTCAGAATAGCTTTTTGAATTTTGCTCAAAAAACTATAGATTATTCATCACTGTCATACTGTTGATTTTAGGAGCTGTACACCATATGTGAATAAAGTTAGACTCTTTAGCAGTTTGAACTGCCCACATGATATTTGAACTGATATATCATTTTATATGAAGTGTTTTTTTTCTCTGCATTAGAATTTTGTGATGTACAGTAAGTAATTGAGTACTATTTCCTTCC
Source organism: Chloropsis cyanopogon (assembly GCA_013400585.1). Taxonomy (NCBI): domain Eukaryota; kingdom Metazoa; phylum Chordata; class Aves; order Passeriformes; family Irenidae; genus Chloropsis; species Chloropsis cyanopogon. Next base: position 32,827 of record WEZZ01030859.1, read on the forward strand.
TCAGTGAACAATAAATTATGTCTGACAAAAAAAAACAGGACCAGACATAAAGGAAATACTAGCTTTGCATTCTCTTTGTCACATTTGTGTGCCTTCTTTGGGACAATATTTCCCTTTACCTATTTAGCTGAAATGTAAGATTTTATTCAGACATAACAATTCAGTAAAATGGAATTTTCTTGCTAGTCTAGCAAATAACTTTAGTTTTGAGATTTCTTATAGGCTGCAATGACACATCATATGTATTAGGAAATGCAGAACCACATGGAACACAATTATTTACTTATTTTATGTATTTTCCTTTCATGTGAATCACAGTATTTGAAACTGGATGTGGTATGAGGGCTGCTGTGGAACACAGCAATCCTAACCATGAAAATAGCCTGAAAAGGCTGCTCTTTAGTGATTTAGTCTGCTTTTGAAGCTTTACATTTTTCCATTTTAATCAGCAGATTTTCATGACTATTCTAATGGTTCTGAAACAATTTGCCAAATTATCTTTATCATCTGATGATAAAGTAGTTGAGTAATTTCTCTTCTTCCACTTATGGCAATTTTTTTTTCCTCCAGCTGCTCCTAACAGAATGTAAGTCTGAATATACAAACATTGTATGGTTTTTGAAGTTCTATTTCAATGTCAGATAGTGTATGAAATATGGTCTATGAGGTAATCATTTGCAGAAAACAAGTTTCTTCTTGTTAGTATGGGTTCATTAAATATGCCTACCTCATTCTTGCACAGCTCCATTTTCTTTTCAATATCATGTCTTTTTAATAACAGGGATTTGTGGAACTGAACTTCATCTAGCACTGATCATTATGCTGCTGATCTCAGGAGAGAATCCGCTGCCTTTCCCAGTCACAAATTAAGAGTATAGAATATAGATAAAAATATTTAAAAGCGATTGTCAACTGAAATATCCATTATAAACAATAAAGTTATACTTAGCTAACATTGTAGCCCTTCACACACATGTAGGAGGACATTGGTGAAAGAGCATTGTGACAACTTACCAAAAGAGTATTTAGAACTTTATTTGAAAGTGGAATCACAAAACAAAACTCAAACACAGAGGGTAGAAGCAAAGACAGGAGCCTGGAAGGAATACACAGCGGCTCATCATGAGCCAGCAATGTGAACTCACAGCCCAGAAAAACAATTGTATCCTGGGCTGCTTCAAAGGCAACACAGACAACAGCTTGAGGGGGTGATTCCACTTTGTTCTGGTGAGACCCCCACCTGGATTATTGAGTTCATTTTGGGGGTCTCCAACACAAGAAGGTCATGGACCTGTTGAAGTGAGTCCAGAGGAGGACCATTAAGATGATCACAGAGAAGGCTGGAGCACCTCTCCTATCAAGACAGGATGGGAGAGTTGGGGCTGTTCAGCCTGGAGAAGAGAAGGGTCTGGGAAGACCTTTTAGCACCATCCAGAACTTAAAGATGGCCCATCCAGGAAAGCAAGACAGGGAGTTTTGGCAGGGGCAAGGTGTGGTAGGATGAGGGGAAGTGGCTTTAAACCAAAAGAGGGAAGGTTTATAGTAGATATTAGGGAGAAATTCTTTATGGGGAAGGTGGTGATACACTGGAACAGGCTGCCCAGAGAAAATGTGGATACGCCAACCCTGGAAATGTTCAAGGCCAGATTGCTTGGCCTTGAGCCCTCGTGGGGCTTTGAACAACCTGTTCTACTGGAAGGTGTCACTGCCAGGCAATGCAAAGGCAGTATAAAAACACATACAAAAAATACAAATGGTATGCCATTTCATAAAATGGTAACTCCCTGTGGTATGGAATCTGTAACAAAATGGCAGCACCAAGTAGTCAGTGGGAAAAGTATTTCCTGTTGTAACATCCCTCTGAATTAACCAGCTCAGGTGGCAATGGGACCATTGCTCCTGTCAGTCGAGTCCAGGATAGTCTGTGACCATATGAGATGTTTTAAAAAATTTCAGACCACCAAAAATCCTTTGGGTGCTGGACACAGAAGGTCCCAGCTAGCTCCAGTGACCCACCCAGGGCACAGACAAGCCCCTCAGCCAAGCTGGGGGAGCCAGGAGAATCAGATTCCTGAAAGGGCTGCAGGCAACAGCAGCAGAGGAAGAGGGAGCCAAGGAGGGAACAGCAGCAGAGGGATGCCAAGAGGGGCCTAAGGAGGTGGGCAGAAGGGGCCCTGGAGCAGGGATCTTTCCCTGACAGGCCTGGACAGACCCCACTGGAGCAGAGACACCCCTGCAGCCCAGGGAAGAGGAGTCAGGAGCAAAGGAAAGAAGAGAGGACTGAAGAAGAGTCGTGGTGGGAAGGATGTTTTGGTCTTTGTCTTTATTTCTCACTACCTGAATCTATTTTAACTGATAATAAATTAAACTACTATTCCCCAAGTCAGGTCTTTTTTGGCATGGTGGTAACTGGTGAGTGATTTCCCTGTCTTTACCTCAGTCCTTGGGCTATTCCACCCTTTTTTTCCTCTTCTGGTGAGAAGAGGCAGGGAAAGAGTGTCCAGGGAAGGAGGCCAAGGTTAACCCACCAGGGAGAGTTAGTTACCAGCAGACCCTTGATCTGGGCCACCCTATGGAGAGGCTAAAACACATCACTGAAAACTACAGCTGCTAAAATAGGAGGGGACACCACTTGAGTCCCTTCACTGCTGCACCACCATTTTTAAATTAGCACAGATTTGTAGGGTATCTGCACCCACAGGCAGCACTGTGACAGCATGGATTAAGGAAATACTGATTTAATGTCTTCTAGTCATGCTTTTTTCCCTTTCCCTTCTGTGGCTTGATGCACCCATGGGTTGTTTCCTATGTGAAAACACTTGCATAAGTGTGATCTCTGTGGGCATGAAACCCTCAGGTGACCCATAAAATAAGTACAGTAAAAAAATGTACAGCTTTGTCTGAACTGCTTCTCTGAGAGATCAAACAAGCCCCAGCACTGCTGTGAAGTAGGAGATGAAAATGAAAGTTATTCAGGGCCTGAAGAGGAAGGCAATGAGAGCATCCTGTGGCAGAGAGAGACCAAGGTGTGACATCACTTTCACTGTGATACAAAACTGCAACTTAACTGTTCACAGACAAAACACCCAAGCTAGTAAATAAAGCAGAATAAGGTACATTCCCTGGCACTGAGGTCATTTAGCACAGCAGCTTTATTGTGAGTGAAGTGACAAACACTCATAAGAGAGAACTAGCATATTTATTGATATAAAAGAGTGATTTTACAAAGTTGGTGGTAAATGTGACAGTGATTTAATAAGATCCAATGGCAAAGCATTTTTGAGTGTTTACTGCATAGAGGATGGGGTCAGAGATAGCTTTTCATTGACTCATGCATTCTGAATTCCTTCTCAGTTGAGAGTTTAGGTGGGGCTGGATGCAGACTTTGCCCCAGACTTGGTCAGTGTGTTATGCCTAATGGATCTGTGAAATCAGTCCTTTATATCACTTATCTTAGGTTTCAAAGTTTTCCATTTCAGTGAGTATTTGACACAATAAAGACTCTCTTGGCCTGGAGGAGTAACTTTGATGGGTGTCACTGTTCAAAGGAACATGCAGCTTACTGCATGCAGCTTACTGCCACACTATTTATGTCTGATATTTATGGAGTAAGGTGATTGATCCAGTTATATTTGCATACTGACTATGGATGTTAGATTCCTCCAAACCCGGCTTGAGTCAAACCTTGACCAGCATTACTGGTTAAGCAGATGCATTGCTTAAATTAGCTCTTGGCTATTATGTCGTTATCTGCTTCCCCTGAATCCAATTTGAGTGACCAGACAGATAGATTACAACTGTCCCTGGGGATTATCACCTGAACAGGGTTACAGGAAACAGAGGTCAGGTTGAGGCAGCTTTCTTGTCCACAACATAAACCACTCCTTTTACTCAAAATAGTAAGGTCCTAAGTGCCTAATTACAGCAGTCCCTGATCTTATCTAACTCCTGAATGCCCTCAGGCATTACTCAATAAAGAGAAAATTGACCCAAGCCATTGTCCTGGCCATTTTTAATTTATTAGTATGGACAGAGTCACATCTGTTCACTGCAATGATTTTTAGTGTCTCTTTCAGGACAAGCTCTCTGATTAACAGTCACAGAGGGTAGAATTCAGCTTCAGATCAAAATACCTATTACACAAGCACATAAACATGGGCTAATTGCCTAAATACTGTTATGTAAAGCCATGTGAAATGTCATATATGCTTGAGAGCTAAGGAGACAGGGAAATCTGTCATTGGATCTGTGCCATTCTGCAGTGACATATGAGTTGAGGGAAAATAAACCAGAGAAAATCAGAGCTGCTAAAGGTGTAAGTCAAGTAGTAGATTTTCATTATAGTTAATTAAGTGAATGTATTTTCACCAGAACTGGATTTCAGTTTTCTATGCAAAAAGGTCTGTCACCACCTTGTCTAAAGCTGCCAGAAACCTTCATATTGAGCTGGCAAATATAATACAGAACTTAGGCCCTTCTGAAAAGTGGCAGCCACACATGATACTCTAAAGCATCTGAAATTACAGTCGATAGCTCAGGGTGAAAAACTGAATCAGGACAAAATATCTCCTAAGGTAGTGTAGCAAGTGCCAGTATTAGGAGTTTATATGGTAAACTGGGGCAGCAAGCCATCAATTATTCAAAAAAAATTTGATCAGAATTTCCTTCTGGCACTAAATTTGAGTGAAACAGAATGGCCTCTGCTTTTCCTGTGAAACTCTATTAGCCTCCAGATCAGAGCAGCCACATACAAAATGCCTATTGGGAATGATATCAAACTTGCACAAAGGCTTAAAATGAGGCTGTCCTGAGGCTGTCCCAGATTAAAATCATACCAGAATTAATCACAATTTCACTGTAGGTAGGCTGAAGCTTCAGAACTCATCGATGTTCCTTCAAGTTATTTAATTAAGTAGAAAAGATGTAGTGAAGAGACTTATAACATAGCCAATGAATGGCTTCTGTACCTGAAAGAGATAGCTTTGCTCATCCCATCTTGATGAATGCCATTGGTGCCACAAATGGTTTAAGAATAGAGTTTCTTTGATTGCTAAGAAGATGGAAAAAGAAGAATTTTAGAAAATTATCCTGGTCACCCACCTTCAACTTCAAGAACATTAGTAAAATTGGAAATCAGACCTAAGGACATATTTTCAGCAATTAGGTTTCGTTATGCTCTAAACTTCTCTCCCAATCTCTTTCTTCTTTCTGACAGCAGCATGGATTATTTTCCATTTCAGTCATCACCCTAAAAAAAGCATGGTACTGAAAATCTGCTGCTTGTTCTTGCTACAAAAAAAAACCCTCCTGCCTAGACATGAGGCCTGTTTAATCTTAGTCCAGAGCAGTAACACAAAGGTTTTCTCCCCTCAAGTAGAGGTTGCAAACCATTTTGTTTAATAGATGCCTATCAGGAAAGCCTGTGATTCCTCATGTGTGAATGAAGCTATTAAACCCCAAACCTTATTACACAAATAATGTCCATTTTGATATTTCAAAGTACTTTTAGCAAGGTGCTCACAAGAGTGTTGTAAATGATCCGTAAACAGTAGAACACTACAGGGACAAATGGTAGATTGGGCAATTTGTTTCCACAGAAGTTTACTGCCGAAGGAGAAACCAATCACCTCTGAGGGTCACTTGAGGGCCCAATCCTACAAAAGTTCCTCCCCTGTGTCTTCCTTGCTCATGCTGTGACACTGTGCAAATCAGGAAGATTAATCCTGTGAATAAGGTATTCTTAGGTGAGCTATTGTGCTTTGCAATCATACAAAACGGGTATCTCCTTTAAATTCTTGTAGGTAATTCCCTCACATTTCTAGTTAATCTATTTCATTCTTTCTGGCAGATACACCATCACCATAAACATGAGGAACTAAGGCTAAAAAGAGGAACTAAGACTTAAAAAGGGAATTAATCAAGAATGTCATGTGCTACATTGTAAATGAAAAAATAGTCTCTTCTAGAAAGTGTAGATTTCTTCAGTGTTCCTAACTTTCAGGAAAGTGGAAATGTGAGGTTAAAAAACCTATTTTCACTCAAGTGTATCATGTCCTGTACTTTCAATTTATCCCAAAAACATTTGAAAAGTCTGAATTTCAGTGGTGCTTTTTTAATATTAATTTTCTTTACTATTTATCAAAACAGGTTTTCATCCTGCATGTCACTACTTCATATTTCTAAACTATGGAGATAGTATCCAATAGCACAGGATGATAACTTTTAAAATCCCTCTACCTGGCACCAGCTGAGATGACAGAACTGGTGATGGAGACTTCAAAAGGACTGTAGTTTCATGACATTTGTTATATTATTTTGAAGGTGAGTAAGGGGCTGATTGTGAAGAAAATCAGCAGAAACATCTTCATGTTAATCTGTGCCACTGGTCATTTTTCTGTTCTTGAAGCTCATTTCAGATTTCCTGTGGTGAGTTTGACCTTGGCTGGCTTCTGGATGCTCACCTAGATGCTTTCTCACTCCTAATCCTCCTCAACAAAACAGTGGAAGAAAAGATGTAAAGGCAGGGTTTTTCCCCTCACATCTTTTCTCACTCTCTCACAGGTGCTACAGTGTTTTTAGTTCCTTTTTAAAATTTGTTTTCTCAGAGACATCACCAGCTTTGCTGAAGCAGCCTTTGGCCAGTGGTGGGGCCATTTAGGAGTCAGCTGGAACCAGCTCTGTCCAACCAGTTGTAAGCCCCTGATCTCTTCTGACAAAAGCTTCTCCCACTCCCTAAACCTTGCCATATAAAAAAAAATACACCTTCATATCTATTACTCTGATATTAACCTGTATCACAACCTAACCTGCATTTTGGGAATGGCTACTCAGCATCAGAACATTTACATTCTGTTCTTGTATCAGCTCAAAATACTCATCATACTAGGTTTATTTCCAGGTGCACCTGTGGCACAGTTGGAAACTGGATATAAGGATAATGAAAGCAGCTGTAGTCATGGAGCTGGTCTCCAATGATTCTCAGACTATCTTGCTGTGCATTTCTCATTAGGAGTGTGAATAATATAAAC
>WEZZ01030860.1:10689-22151 GCA_013400585.1 Chloropsis cyanopogon
GGGGGGGGGGGGGTTGTTTTGTTTTTTTTTTAAATCTGTAAAGTAGAGACAGTCTTGCTATGTCTGCACAACACTGTCCCGTTCATTGTGAATGAAGAGTGAGAAATGTCTGCTAGTTTAACAAAAATGACAAAATAGAAAGCATGTAGCATGGATCAGTTTATCTGGTTGTGTTACTCTTTAACTAACTGATAATGTTGCTACTTGGCACATGCAATTTTTTTCCTTGATCACATGCATTTTTTTCTAGTAACTGTTTCTATGTGCTGGATGGATTTGCCACCTCTTTAGTGTTAATAACATGGGGCTGAGCAGGTGCTCTTCTGGCTGCTCTTAACCTTTATTTCTTGGGGAGTGGGAGGTTCTGTGTGAAAAGTCATAAAGATGGAGCACAGTATGAAGAAATTAGGTCACTGATGCATGTTCACTCAAAAAATCTTTATGTAGGAAACTAAATTGGGACGATTAGAGTACAATATTATTAAACATGTAGAAAAGGAGAAGAGAGATTAGCAGGTTGCTTCTGAAATGTTCTTAAAGAGTTAGCTAGGTTGTGGTTTCTGTTCTAAGTCATCCTATTACAGGTTTTAAAGGGTAGAAATATAAGTATTTAAAAGCTTTGCAAGCAGTGATTTAAAATGAAAGTACAAATGTCCTCTGGGTTTTTGATTAATAGTTTAATCTTACAAAAGAGTAATCCTGATGTATTTGTGTAAACTGAATTTTTACATTTCTTCTAGTCATATGCAGTTTCTTGAGTTGGCGTGTTTGTTTTCTTCATAAGATTCACTTTCTGTTTTCAGTAGGAGGTAATGCATAACTGGTATTGAAGTGTTTGGGAAAACATTTAAAATAAACATGTGTTTTTATTTCTGTTTTTAAGTTATTAATCAATTCTATGCAGATGCTGTGAATCCATTCCTGCTGTCATTTTCCTCCCCAAAGCCAAAGCTTTGGTCTCTGCTGAAGATGGTTCTGAAACTGAGAAGGAATAGGGAAAGTATTCATCCAAAGTGTATCATACTGTGTAAAGCTAGCTTTCCAAGGTGCAGGGATCTCCCTGTCACTGCTTCAGAGGCAATGCAGACCTCTGCCCTTGGTACCACTGGCTGAATCACTGTTCCCAGAGCAGTGAGCTTCACATGCACGCCCTTTGTGTGTGTAGAGCAGCCATGCTAGCCAGCCACCGAAAGCTTTCTATCTGATGCTATATTGTTAATTTTTCAGTTGTGATTGGATGTATTCATACATAACTGTGACAGTATTTTATCAGTAATGTCAAACTTTCATCTGTCTTTTTTAGAATAACAATAATTTGGATGCCTGTTGTGCAGTTCTCTCTCAGGAGAGCACAAAGTATCTCTACGGTGAAGGAGACCTGAGTTTTTCGGATGATTCTGGGATTCCTGGATTACGAAATCACATGACATCTCTTAATTTGGATTTGCAGTCACAGAATGTCTATCACCATGGAAGAGAAGGAAATAGAATGAATGGAAGTAGGACTCTAGCTCACAGTGTTAGTGATGGACACCTTCAAACCAGTCAGTCCAACAATGAACTGTTTCAGCAGGAACCACAGACAGCACCTGCGCAGGTTCCACAAGGATTTAATGTCTTTGGGATGGCTAATACAGTTAGTGCTTCTAATCCAGGGCAGCATCTTGGATTTCACCTAGGCAGCAAAGGAGTATCTAACTTGTCTCAACAAACACCCAGATTCAACCCCATTATGGTTACTTTAGCCCCAAACATTCAGCCTGGTCGCAATACCCCAACGTCTTTGCACATACATGGTGTACCTCCTCCTGTACTAAACAGTCCCCAGGGAAATTCTATCTATATCAGGCCTTACATCACAGCTCCTAGTGGTACTGCTCGGCAAACACAACAGCAGCCAGGCTGGGCATCTCAGTTTAATCCCATGCACCCTCAGCAAGTCTACCAGCCTTCGCAGCCAAGTCCCTGGACTACTATTCCTACATCCAGTACTACGCCACATACCTCATCGCAACACTCAACACAGCCAAACCAGCAAGGCCACCAGACTTCTCATGTGTACATGCCTATCAGTTCTCCTACTACTCCACAAGCACCTATGATTCATTCATCTGGTAGCTCACAATCTTCTGCTCATAGCCAATACAACATTCAGAATATATCCACAGGACCTCGCAAAAATCAAATTGAAATCAAACTTGAACCGCCACAAAGAAACAGTTCTTCTAAGTTGCGTTCAACTGGCCCTCGCACCTCCACTGTTCCCTCTTCCCTCAACAGCCAGACGTTAAGTAGAAGTCAACCCACTGTTTACATATCGGCCAGTCCTCCAAATACTGATGAAGTGATCACACGTGGTCAGCCCAAGGTCTACATTTCAGCAAATGCCACGTCAGGAGATGATCAACTTGTGCGGAACCAGCCCACGCTTTTCATATCGACAAATCCTGGAGTATCTACTACTGCTAGGAATATGTCTGGTCAAGTAAGCATGGGTCCTGCATTTATTCATCACCATCCACCCAAGAGTCGAGCAGTGGGCAACAGCACCACTGCAACTTCTCCTCGAGTGGTTGTTACGCAGCCTAACACAAAATATACTTTTAAAATTACAGTTTCTCCAAATAAGCCCCCTGCAGTTTCCCCAGGGGTAGTGTCCCCAACTTTTGAACCTACAAACCTTCTAAACCTTCCTGATCACTATGTTGAACCAGAGGGTATCCAGCATCTTACTGACCCTGTTTTAGCACATGTGGATAGGATCAGTGATGCACGGAAATTGAATATGGGATCTGATGATGCTGCCTACACGCAAGGTAATATTCTTAATATAACCTGTAGATATTTTGACCAGGTTGGCAATTCAGTGTGTAGATTGCAGAACAGGAAACAGTTAGTAACCTTTGTGATGTTAATACAGTGTCTTTAATTTTAGCATTTGTGAGTGTTTTCTAAATAAATAAAAGCATTTTATAAGCAAATCATAGATTTCTTTTTATGGTAAAGACATGTAACTGAATACTTGGAGATATTCTCTTGTTTGTCTTAAGTAGATATGTTATCTGTTTAATGGAGTCATAGCATCTTCATTTTTATGTTGTTCTGAAAGAAACATCTACGTTTGTTCGACTTGTCCTAGTGATTTAAAGCTACAATCCATTGTCAGATTTTTGAATCAGTTGAGATACTGTTTACATTGGATAATGTTCCCTTTTTTTTTTGTGAGTGTTATTTAAGAAGAAAGAAAAGCAGACTTCAGAAGCAATTAATGGGACGAAGTGTTGGCCTGGCCTCCATGTTTCCTTCTATGTTCCTGACAATAAAATGCTTAAAGTCTTGATACTTACTTCTGTTACATTTTAAAATGTGAGAAGGAACCAAACCCAAGGAATCTGTTTTAAGGCATCAGTGGTAATGGAGGGGTAAAACTTAGAATGTGATACAGCAAGATAACCTGTTAATCTTTTTCTTCTGTTTTCATGGGTTTGCATGCTTTTATTACCAACTCGATGGTTTATTAACCGTCCTGTAAGCCTTTTACATAAAAATGTTGAATGAGTCTTAGGATATTTAAGCAGTATTCACAATAGGTTTTCAAAATAATTTGTCTTTGACCTCACTGGTCCTCTCTAGACTTAGCAAATAATTCAGAATTTAAAAAACTGGCTTGTTCCACGACCAATGTAAACATCCTTCAGATTAATTTAGCCATTTTATTTTGTGTAAGTAAGTACAGTGATCAGGACACTGGAAGCCAGGTCTGCATCTGGAGTAGTGTGTTAATGGAGTAAATCAAAAAGTGATTCTACCTTGTGCGCTACTTCTGGATATAATTATCTTTGGTGAGGAATAGTCAATCCTAACTCAAATGTTTCTAAAGGTTATATGTCAAAACCAAAAAGCTAATCATCCTTACGTTTTCTTATGTTCAGTGCATAAAGAACTTCAGAAAATTCATCTGTAGGTAAGCAAAAAAATTACCCCCCAGATCATATTTCCTTTTCTTACTTTGGAGGGAGACTTAGCTGTCTGTTTTAGTCTTAGTCCTGGAAAACTTCATATACCAGAAATTAAGTAATTGAAGTCTTGTCCTTAGGCTTTAAACACTCTTCTAGGTCATGAACTTGCTTCCCAAGTAAGTTGGGTACTTTTTAGGGGGTTGCAAAACTGCACTTTGGGTACTTGCACTTTTTGGAGAGTTGTCCCTTTCTTCTGTTTTTCCTTTCGGAGGGTGCTGAATTCTACCAGGTCTGCCTTTTTATCTCTTGTACCCTTGGTAGTGATGGCCACTGTAACCTCCTGCACAATCTCTGCAAGCTGCAGGTATCAGTGTTCAGTTTATCAAGATGACGCAAGCTTGATACACTACATAGAGTTCCAGAAGCATGGACCTCATACTTGCTGTGGAGCCCAGCTCTTCCTGAGGCCAAGCTGCAGCTATTGGAGGATGTGTAGATAGATGCATGATGTGGGCTGGTACAACTTTAGAGACCTCAGGAAATCACCATCTTTCTGTGTCCTTCACTAGAAAGTGTGCTTATACTTCTGAAGTTCTTTACGTGTAGAGTTGTTTTGCATTTCCAGCGTGTGTGCTCCATTTCTGCTGCAATAAGTGCAGTGTTTCTTATGTTTTTGTTTTTAACTAATATTTGGAAAGTTGAGAAGTCTGTGATAGACTTACTTGTATGATATTGATATCTGGAAGTCCTAAATGTTGCTTTTAAATGTTTCTTACAGTTAGTGGTTTGTTTTTTTTTTTTGTCCTCTTACATACAAAAAGGGATTTGAGTTACTTGATGTTTTCTCTGTTCTAAACTGCTTATGATTTAGCCAGACTGCCAGAATCCTTCCGTGAAAGGCGTTGTTTCATTTTAATTTTAGCCAGAGAAGATGAGTAGTTCCTCTGGCCGTGATTAGAGAAAAATACATTTTCATCAGCTTTTCTATTTCTACCAGAATGCTCCTTATCTTGGCAGGGAGAACTGTAACTGGCTTGGGGTAAAAGAAACCTTGGGGTGGAAGATGGAGTTGCTTTGATGTCAAATGAAATTTCCTGTGGTCTTTTTATTTATTTTACATTTATATGCATGGTCTGACCCAGGAGAACAGAAGATGTGTTGGAGGTCTCTGTAGGTGCTGACACGTGCCATCAAAGAAGCTTTACTTTATTATGGTGTGTATAGGCACCTCAGTCTCCTTCCATGATATTTCTCCCAAGAAGGTCACAGCAGGTGGCAGTTTGCTGCCAAACCTGGAGGTTATATAATGTGTAAAGGAGTGGGTACTGCTCAGATAAGATCAATGTCATTTCCCTGCAATGCTTGGTTGTATCTCTGGCACTGCCTCTGTGATCCTAAGAAACTCACTGTCACCAGGCTTTCCAGAACTGATTGCTGAGGGATGTTTCTCATTTTCTAGGATTCTAGTTTGAGATACTGAGGACTCACTTGTGGAAGTGTTGAATGCATGTGTCCGCTGTTGAAGTAAGAATTCATGATGCTGTGAGAAGAGTAATGCTAGATGCATGCCCAGAAGGACAGCCAAAAGAGGATGCATTTTTATACTCCTCTGTTCAGTATCACATCTATCAGTGTGCCCATTACTTAGCAGAGATTACAATTTATAATTAGTTTTATTAATATGAACTAGTTAAGTGAGATTTCAATATATAATTTAGTATAAAGTGTCTTGTGGATGAAAAATTGGAATCTTGTTAGAAATTGAAAATTCTGTACTGAGATACATTTTTGTGATGTATGCTCTGTATGGATGTCATGTGATGAGTAGTGAGGCTGAGCAATTATTTAATAGTTGCTCATTCTGCCTATAGCTTTCCATCTATATAATGGGAAGGCATCCCATCAAGAAAATACATAATTGTGTAATAAAATCACTAGGTAGATGTTTTCTTACTAGGGAACTTAAGTCCTTTGGTTAAATATTACATGGCTTTGGCTGTCTGACATTTTCATATTATTTTCTCTAACTTGAAAGAGGATGGTGTGTAAGATTGAGTGAATCATTGCTATCTATAGTACCACTGGTAACTATAGTTACGTATAATTACCATTGGTAACTATAGTTATATATGTGAATGCGTGTTTGCTTAGCAATTCTTGCCACTGGGTTTTTAATATGAATAAATTAATTGATAAACTAGATTAGTAAATTAACATTTTACACAGATCTTGCTTTGGTTTCTTGGAGCTCTTTAAAACTTTATAAATAAAGCTGCAGGAAACAAATTTCTTTAATTTGTAGCCAGTCCTTGTAGATGTTTAAGATTTGAATGAGATACAGCTGTGGCCTATGCTCCAAGGGGCTCTGAGCCCATTGCATCATGTGGTCAAAGAAAAAATACCACCTTATATTTGGCTTTGTATATCAGGCCCCACTCTTCAGCGATGCTCTTTTTTAAAAAATTAAGTGGAGTATTGAAAAGAGAGAACAAAAAAAATCAGTTTGAACTATTGAAGTTGCATATCAGATGACTCAATTCTGTGCAGCTTCAAATACAGGTTTTGAAAGCATGCACAAGCATAAGTGTGTTCTGAGACTCTCATGAACCTTCTGCCACAGTGTAATTGCATTGCCAGAAATCCCCTCCATATCTGACAAACTAAGAGATTTAGGAAATATGTAGGTCTATAGGATAGGGTGAAATCGTTCTAGTCTAAGATTAGAATTTATCCTAGAAGCATTTAAAATTACAAAAGGTTCTCTAACTTTAAAATTTACATTCACAGAGTCTTTGAAAAGACAATTATGCACACATTTACAAAATTAGAGGTATATTTAGTGCCCAGCTGAGAAGGTCTCTGGGAGAGGAAGAGTGAACTTTTGTCCTCCAGACCTTTATGCTCCTTCCTGTAATTATAATGCACAGCTGTTATGTGAAAAATGTGCACTTTGGATGTCAGAGGAAACAGTGGCATCTGCCAGAGCATTGAAGTGTACTGCATTCTGCTGAATGCAAACGTGCAGAAGTGTAAAAAATTAAATGTGCCAAATACCCTGTTTGCGCTTAATTAAGAAGTTGAACCGCAGTGGTTTTCTGAACGTTTTCTGTTGCTCTGAGCAACGCTAGAGGGAGCTGAATACTTAAATTGCCGGTTTCCATTCATAAATACCACACTGAAATACAGGGAGGGTTTTGTCTTCCCCACACCATTGTTTTCCTGCAGCTGCCAAATTGGTATTTAAGCAAAATTACCAAATTGTGTATGAAGTCTCCACTTAAACCAATCTCTTTCAAGTTCCTTATCAAAGTTACTTTTAATAGTAGAAGGATAGTACAGTGGTATCAAGTGATTCTTCTTTAGTCACAATGGTAATTTTTTATGTGTGTTTTTAAAACCTGTTAGGATTTGAAATTGTCAGATGGTAGTCACAAAGTTCCTAGGAGAACAAATTGCATAACTTTCTAGATATGACATGAAAATGAAAAGCATGTCGTAATGCTGTGGGCATCCATCAGTGCCTTCTCCTCCTTGTGCAGTTCCATACTGGCAGCTGAATTTCTAAACCTCACAAGTGGGAGAACATCGAAATGAGAAATCATGGAGTTTTTTCCTTTACCAGACTCGCTTAAGAAAGGAGATGAGGGATGCACAGGCAAAGTCTTGGTCGTAGTTGAACTCTTGAGGCCATGCCATGCCATGCAACCTGATATTCTGGTAACAATGCTCCTCACCTACCACATCCAGCAGCACTGGCTACTCGCCAGCAGCCTGCATCCACAGTTTGACAGGTCTGAAGAGTTCTGGGTCTGGGCCGAAGAGCATGGCTGTGTTGCCTCAGCAGCTTTACCAAGGTAATGAAAAGAGAACAGACTGTCTGAAAGTGGAAATAAAATGTAGACAGAAAAAGGGCTTGTACATTCTTCAGGAGTAGAGGCAAAGTAGTCTTTGCTTTCCTTTCTTTAGACTTGCAGCTTCATTTGCTGTTTGTAAAAGGCTTTTCAAGAGGAGAGGCTATCTGTTGAGATTACTTACCTGATAATTCCAAGTCTTCAACAAAAATCTTCATACTGAGATTTCAGTTATTACATTTTTATTTTACGTATGAGCACAGCTGCAATTTTTACTGTAGTGCAACTACTGTGACCCAAAGTAAAGGTATCTGTTTATGAAAACTTCTCTGATTTGAAGAAAACGTAGCAGAAGCTAGGTGTCATTTCAGTATCTTGTGAACATTTGTGACTCAAAAGCCTAGGCTGAATCTCAGTACAGCCTTGCAGTCTATAACACTGTTCAAAAATAGTCTGGCATGGTTCCTCCTTTTAAAGAACCTCTGGAAGACAAAATGCAATGTGTGAATGAATGAATGAGCAGGCAAGATCTGCTGGAGAAGATCTGCTTGCCAGAGATGTGGAACGTTCCATCTTTTTGATGTGAGTTTTTTTTTTTCCTCTGCTACTATTTGGAAAACTTAGGCAACCAGATTTGAATGCTTCTAATTTTTTGGTATCTGAAGAAATTGTGAGGAACTAAACATCATTAGTAGTAGTTCCAGCTACAGTTTGGTTTAAAGACTTTGTGAGGCAAATGCAATCTTTTTAAAATACCTTGTTATTGCTACTTCTTTATAATTTCCAGGGTGATATAAAAGTATTCATAGTCTGTGAAACTGATCACAGTTTATATGAATTACTAGTTTAATGAATGAATGAATGAATGGCTGTGCAGCAGTTAAAATGATTCTTTGGTTTATTTAATGAAATACATTTTTATAGAAGGTGATTAATACTTTGAGCAGTGATATCTGCTTTTATGATGATATTTAATAGTAAACCTTCCTTCAATGAAATAAATTCATTAGATTGCATGAATTTGTGTCATCTGCTACTTAGGTTCTTTACACCTTTAAAAAACAGTGGTTTAAATGCTAACTTCATTGTTTCTAAATTAGGTCTCCTTGTGCCTTTTGCTTTACAAATAGTAAGCAGTGTTAGAAGCTGAGCTAACGGTTCTGCACTGTAGTTTAGGGGTAAAATGACATACAGTCCAGCTTTTTGACAAATACAAATGTGCTTATTTCTGGTTTGGTTTCATTTGATGGTTCGTACTATGATGAACACTGGATCCAATCCTAATTGCAATAAGCATATGTAGTCCTTCATATTGCAGTTGTGTGAAATCCTCTTAATGCTACCTGTTTTACAGTGGTTAAAATGAATACACAAAGAAATATTTGTTTCTGACTTTGGGTAGTTAGTCTTGTAGGTTTTTACAGATTACAGTTAAATTTTGCATGGTCATTTATTACGTTGTATGGCTTTCTCATATTTTCTTGTCTGCAGTTAGCTTGTGCTGTTTTCAAAAATACAGCACTTTCTGTCTTATGGCAGAGATTTTCTTGTGAGGAAATTGGACAAGCAGTCTGTAGCAGTGTTTTTTTCCATTTTTTTCCCGGAAGAGTACTGACTTGCATCTTAATCTGATGTTGCCATGTGAAGGATAATAAAGTAGATAAAATGGGACTTTATGTATTGCAGCTTTACTGGTACACCAGAAGGCCAGGATGGAGCGACTTCAACGAGAACTTGAGGTCCAAAAGAAAAAGTTGGATAAACTAAAGTCAGAGGTCAATGAAATGGAGAATAATCTAACACGAAGGCGCCTGAAAAGATCGAATTCTGTTTCCCAAATTCCATCAGTAAGTTGAAATGTCCGTAGGGTGTAAACCTAAACCACAAGTGTGGTCTGTCACAATAAATTGAAGGAAGACTTGTTCATATATTGACAATATACTGGGGACAGGCAGTATAGTTAGAATTAAGCTGGTAAACAGTGGAGTTTAGAGTAAGGACTAAAAATGTGTCATTTAAGCACAACCTTGCATTTTGCTAATTGCTTTGTGAAGTATTGCTTTTAAAGGCAGTCGCTAAAGGTTTGACCTGATAGTCCTTACAAGTTAATACTCATACTGCTATTACACCAAGTAGTTTTTGGTCTTGGTGCATATACTGAGCTCAAAGAAACTGGTTAATGCACCGGTTTGCAGTGCTAGATGATCATCCATTGATCTGGTGGACCAGACCACTGCCTGTGCCCTGACTGCAGTTTGGAGTTGTTCAGTCAGCTCTGAAGTCTGAGAGAGAACTGTTCAGTAGATCAGGAAGCTTTTTGTAAGATTATGCTTGGATTAAAAGAAAGGTGATCATTAGGGAAGATTCTTTTATCATCATTTCTGAAATAATTAAATGTTGTCTACTTGTGCGTGAATGATAACTGTTCATAAACTGGGAAAATTAGTCTAACAGGCAGATTTATTTTTTCAGCTGGAAGAAATGCAACAGTTAAGAAGTTGTAACAGACAGCTGCAGATAGACATAGATTGCCTAACCAAAGAGATTGATCTTTTTCAAGCAAGAGGTACAGTATGTCTTAGTACATCAGTAACTGTAAATGTTGATTTTTTTTTTCCACTGTCCACATGTTTCAAAAAAGTCTGTATAATAAATGATGGATTTACACACTTTTTGAAAAATCATCACATTAATTTGAGAGAAACCATGGTTTTCAACTGTCTTGAAAACCTGTTGTTTTTGTTGGCCATAAGGTTTTACTAATACCACACTCATTCCTATTTCATACTTGGCTCAGAAGAGAGAAGTTCGTGATACCATTTATTTATTAAATGGTGGGGGGGTGGGAATCAGGTTATCTGAGTATCAAAAAAAGAGTAAGTTTTTTGAATTAAATATCTATACATATGTGTTCATCTTTCTCGCTTGTCTTCAACTTCTATCTGTATTTAGCCTCTGAAGTTAGCAAATATAATGTGTGGTTGTAGCTTCCGGTGTGCTCTCTGCTTTCCTTTGCAGGGACACAGCCTTTGGTCATGGGGGTGAAGTTATGAGACAGCTGAGCCAGTTCAAGAACTGCCAACAAGAAAGCCTTCTCTCTTCCTGCTTCTCTCTCTTGCCACTTACTGAGCTCTGGCTCTGTATTAGTTTTTTAGACCCTTTGCAGAGCTGATTCTGTTCACGAGCCAAGCTAAAACTTGCATTGCTGGAAAGGCTTGCTACAGCTTATATGAGGGAGAGAGAGGCACAGGAAGGGAGAACTGAGATAGTGGAAGGGAAGGAATTGATACTTCCCACTTTCAGCAGCAGTGAGCTGTTACATCAGTTGGGACATGAGCCACAAAAGTTCTGCTTCAGACAGTGTACCTGCTGTTCAGGAGAAGGTAGACAGGTGTGCTAAATGTAAAGCTACACTAAAAACCTGACCTTGAATAGAGTGAATGGTGGGTGATTTTGTTTTTTTTGCTTGTTGCAATAAATTGCATTTAGAAGTCCCTCTTGAGTTTTAATTCTAAGCATGTATAATACACTGCATAGTAGGNAATGAGCATGAGGTACATTGCTTAGGGACCAGTGAGACTCACTTAGATGACTTCACCATTATCTATAGCAAAGAGTTGATTTACTTACATGTAGTAACACCTCAGGTTGG
>WEZZ01030861.1:0-28265 GCA_013400585.1 Chloropsis cyanopogon
TTGGCTGGTTGGGTTTTTTTCTTGTTTGAACAGCCCAATCTGTTACTGAACTTATTTTGCTTTCAGTCTAAACCTTTGTTCTATCTCCATATCTAATGTGGGCTGCTATTTTGAGCCAGGGTTAGCTTACAAAATGGTGAACAACCAAAATCCAAAATAATTTATTCTTCTTTCTCTAAATATTTTCAGAACAAAAAACCCGAAACAACCCACCCAAACAAAAAACCAAACAAACAACCCCCCCAAAACCTATTAAACTGTTGCTAAGAATATTTGAAAGAAAGGTACTGGAGGATTTTGATATAGAAGGTTATGGAGAAATTTTAGGCAAAGAAATATAAGAAGGATTTTGCACTTGCAATATTCATTTACACACTGCTAAACTATATACCATTTGAACATCTTCAATTCAAGAAAAGTACTTTAGGTAACAACAGTCAACAAAGTCCTCATTTTACTGTAGTCATTAGACTGGCAAAACCCCCTGCAAATATTTGGACAAGCTTTGAAAAATATAACTAGGGAAGTTATTAAGGCGATTGTTAAGTGGTCAGTGTGGTGAGCAGATTAATAATTAATCATTTTCTATCCAGGCTAAGTAAAATACTTCACCAATTTGTGCTCAGAATGTGAGAAACAACAGGAGCAGACTTTGCTGGGCAGGTCCTCACAAACCACTCTGAAAATACAATATATCCTCCTACAAAGTTTATCATCAAGACAAATATGGATGGATGTTTCTCAACATATTGTTGCAGAGATTGTAATAAAATTATGTCTTCAAAGTGCATTGTATTCTACAATGAGAAATGTCTGACATGGAAAACTGTGAAACACTTTTGTGTTTATTAGAGAAAGGTTCCTCACCCAGAGGGTGGTAGAGAACAGGCTCCTCAGGGAAGTGGTCACAGCACCAAGAGCCTGATAGAGTTCAAGAATTGCTTTGACAATACTGTCAGGCGCATGATGTGACTCTTGGGAATGTCCTGTGCTGGACAAGGAGCTGGACTCAATGATCCTTGAGGGTGCCTTCCAATTCAGAAGATCCTGTGATTCTGGGATACTGTGATTTAGTTGCTCTGGACTAAAAACATGCAAGGCAGTTTATTGCTGCTTTACAAAAATTCGTAATGGAGTCTGCATATATCCACCCTTAGTATATATTAAAGAATATTAAAGATGTTGTGCTGAGCTACCAAGAACCCACCCTGCTTAAACTCATCAAGAAAGATGAATTTCCAAACAAAACAATCAGAATTTGAGGAAGCGTGCTTCTTTTCACTGATTTCTTATTTACAGCAGAGATGATTTACCTGAGGATATGAGGATATTTACCTCATAACCTGTGCCACAGGGTACTGAGAGAATATGTCTCAACTTTATTACATTTAAATTCAGAATATCCCAGGTTGTTGAGGGACAGAAAAATAATCTCGTGCTGTGGTGAACCAAGCAAGGCCTTTCTTACACAGAACAAGCTGGCTGAAGCATGAGGAAAATGCCTTGGAATGCTCATACAGTTTTTTAACTATGGACAATTAGAGAGAGAGATAAAACACAAGCCCAAATTGTTGAACAGGAAAAAAAAACCTCTACAAATATTCAAATTAAAAAGTCCTCAGGATATGTTAGAAAATAAAAAGTTGTTGAAAACAGCAACGTTGTCCATTTTTTATCTGAGATTCTATGTTTACTCTTGAAATTACACAAAACTGTTCTCACCTATTGTGAGGTACCACTATGTAATCTTATTTAGTGTATTTAATATCCTGTTAAGAAAATCAACATAATTCTGAGCCATCAAGAAATTTGTTAATTATCCAGCATTTTGAAAGATCATTTTTTTCCAGAAAAACTGGATTTCCAGTGACTTGTAATTTATCCAGCTATCTTGGTATCCAAATACACGTATGTACTAAAAGACATGCATAATTAAAAAAGGTATCTGGAGTTAATGAAATGCTAAAGGTACTTGGCAAAAAGACAGTTTTTCAGCAAGATACTGTGCTCACAAACCTGAAATATTTATCAAAGACCTGTCTGGAAATGAGGAAAAACCAGGACTTTTCTTTTGTCTGCTTTGGCAGTATTTTTGATGAAGTATCATTTTTATACAAAATGAAAAGAAATGTGAAGATGAGGTTATTCGTGTGCTGTCTGACAGCACAGGAATGACTTTAAAAATAGCCTTTGTTCCCACAGGAGATCAAAAAGTTCTTGACAGAACAAGGAAATATGTAATGGTCATTCTCAGCACAGCCATGTGAAATTTCTCATTCTCTACTGATAGGTTAATTGAATAATGTCTCAACTTCCCTTATCAGAGGTAATGAATGTTTTTTTATAGCTAATGACAAAGCAATATTTTCTGTTTCAATTATACGTTTTAATTTTTTCTACTGTGCATACCCATTTTATTAACAAAACCAGAACAATAACTTATAAATTCAACCCTCACTTCAAAGGCTGTAGTTAAAACCATGATTTAGTTTCTTCCCTTAATGTTTTCTTTAAACATGGAATTACATTTGTTATATTTATAACATTTTTTTCTGTGTTTAGTCACAGAAGACTCAAAGGTCTTCTTGGAGGATGGAAATTACGTATTTTGATTTGTAACTCTATTAGTAAAAATTACACAGATATCAGCATTTCAGTCATTTATGAAGGAAAATGTCTATCTTTTGTGACATCCAGCTCACTGTTTTTCACAATTTAAAATGGTTTTTCTGACATTTAAATTTTCTGCTCATAATAGGTTTTCATAGGACACCCAGTACTACAGGTTTGAAAAACAAACGATGAGTCTGTATACTATAACATAAAATTATCAGAAACAGGGGATCCATTTAACTTTCCCCAACCATGAAATTCTCTTTAAAAGACAGTCATTATATTTGGTGACAATTATTTTTTGCCTTAAAAGTACTATATCTAACCCAACACAGAGAGCATATAGGAGAAGAAAAAAATATATACTATAGACTTTCAAGTATTTAGAGACTTACTGTAATAATTTTTTATTATTTATACAGTTTTATATCTTTCTAAAGGTTAAAAACCTGATAGACTCACTCTCACTATCAATGTGCGATACCAATACTTTCTTCCCAGGAACAAGTTGGTTTATTTCATTCCATAAGTTCACAAGTCAATTTCTCATTTTTCATTTTCTGCTTTTTGCATTTATGACAAGACAGAGAAACTAAAGAATATGGAAAAAAATTAAAGAAATCTACACTGTCTTTTTGAAACTTAGTGTATAATTAATTCTTTCAACATGTTCAAATACACATGTATGCTTTTTTCACATGAATTTTTCTTGAGAGTTACGCCAGAACTAAACAGTGGCTGAAGACTAGAAAACACAACTACTGCTGCGTTATTAATTACTATACTTTGTATTTACTTTGCAACTTGTTTATTGTAATATAATATTTAATTATTTGATTGCTGAATAATGTATATAGGTACAGGCATCTCAGAATACATCAAACCTTGGAACTGCAGGTTCAGTCTAAGGTGTGGTCAAATTTCCAGAAAGCTTTTTTCACTGGCAGGCTTTGAAGAAGTATCATGAAACTGACTTCTCCTAACTTCAGCTGCAAGATAAAAAAAAAATTCTGGGAAACAGATAGTAGTAGGAGTCATTCTTGCTATGGGAAAGTATCTTGGGTCAATAACAACAGGGAGAGACACCAATCTATTTTATAGACATCCATTAGAAGATTCATGTTTTTGTTTAACCCAACAGATTTCCTTCATTTTATCTTAGGCCTTCTATGGGATTGTTTATCTGTTTGTTAAAAAAACTGCAACCTTCACAGCTACACTGTCCTAAAGGTCATGTAGTTGGTATGCTTCTGTGATAAAAGCACTCATTTGGACATATGTGTCACTAGAGCTGTTGATTTTCCTATTATAGTCCCCTGACAGTGTATTCAACACGCTCATAATCCCTCCAAGAGGCACTCTAAAGTCAGATACAGGAGCAGAGCTGGCCTGAGCAGTACACTTCTCAAACTTGCTGTATATCCATGGAAAATGTTTAAAGTCAGATTATTAGCAATTTCTAACAGTCATGCGTTGTGGTGTGTTTTTTGTTGTATTTTTGCATTCAATGGTTTGTTTTGTACCCCTCGCCTTTTCCCCAAAGGTATTGGTTTAATCCCTATTTTCAATCCAGCCCTAACCCTATCCCTTGTTCCCAATCATTCCCAGTCCCTCCTCCCCTCAGTTGCCAATCCTTCCTCATACCTATCCCTTCTTCCAGGGAGCTCCCTCTTAATCATTTGTTGTTCAACACCCCATTGCTTCGTTTAGCCTGCTCCCCTCCCCTGTAACTCCCTATTGGTTTAGACATTGTAATCCCCACCTAGTGCTCCACCCCAGCCCCTTTGCTATTGGTTCCTCACTCTAAAACTCCACCCTCGCCTGGTCCCTTAAAACCCACTACCCTGCATTTTGTCTTGGTCTTTGCGTCTGTTCAATCTTGGAGTTATTGTGCGTGCAATGAATGATCCTCGGAGAAACAAGCAGGGCCCATCTTGCTTTCTTTGCATTGATCCATCAGCGACTGTGCAGGAATTTCGGGGTCCCGGGGGAGGTGTCGTGCCTCCCATCAAGCGCCTAACACCGAGCACAACCGTGACAGTCATGGACTGCCATGGGGAGCCTAAGAAAAAAGTCACTTGAAAATTTAAATACTTACATACTTGAAGGGCTATACAATAAAAAAACCAGGTATCATTCTTCAGAGTTTCTAAAATAGTATAGGGGCCCATGTTGAGAAGATAAGACTGAAAAGCTATTAAGTTCAGAAGAATACTAAATTGTTTTGTACGTTATAGAAGCTGGGAAGATTATTGATAATATTTAGATACTTGATATAAATAAACAAGAGGTGTATATCTGTCTTTGCTCTGATGATTTGTGTCAAAAACATTCCTTTAAGAATGTTCTCCACTATTCTGCTGTAAATTCAGATATTTCACCATAATCAATAGACGGATTCTAAGTCTGCACTTGTACTTTACCATGTGTCATTATTTTCTCAAAATTCATAGTTCCATATATATTTGTATCCTTTTAGGCTTTTATAAGGCAGGAGCCAGATATTTAGGATTTTTAACACTCTATTATGCAGTTTTTTTAATGTATAACACTGTTGAACTTTGGCACAGATAAACAAAACAACAACCATGGATTCATTCACCAACTCTGTTCATAGGTTGTGAATTTTTTAGCTTTGTCCAGGTTTCCTGGATTATTAGCAGTATGGCTCAGAATGACAGCCATAGCCTTCATTGCCATATTGCTCCATCTTCTCTCTAAAGCATCATGTCTGATTTCTCTTGAACTCTTGCATAAATACATATCAGATGAGCACAGCTACAAGGTCTGTCAGCAGACAGTTAATTTCTTTTCGTAGTTGTTCCTGAAAGAATGTCAGACTTATCCAGAGAACAATGGAGAGAACTATAACACAAATTATGTTCTCTTGAATCTAGTTCTCAGCTCTCATGGCCAGAAGCTAATTTGTATTCAGAGCCCAGAACTGACAAGTAATTTCTCTAACCTTAGCCATCCATTATTTCATTAATTCTTCTTTGCTTATGGACACTTTTACATGGTATAGATAAGACACTTGGGGGTTTAGTAAACTAACCATCTAACTAATACTTCCCTACCACCTCCCCCAAATCTTGACCATAGTACAACAGTAACAGTGATGTCATGTCTAACAATTGATCATGATGTAAATCAAGTCAACTTGATGATGAAGGTTTAGGTATTAAGAAACTTGCTACCCAAAACATTCCAGAGAGCTAGTAATGCAATTGTTAAGTCTGTGCTTACGTCATTAATATTATTTATCTATAAATGCTTTTTGACTTGACTTACCCTATGAAACTCTGCCGGTTTTCCAGATGAGAAAATTACTTGTTGACATAGTTTGGGGTCTTGATGGTCTCTGCCATCAGCAGAAAATTAAGGATTATCTAATTACTTCACTGGGTATAGTCTCTCTTATCACCCATAATACTGCTGGTCATAAATAGAACAGGAGGGGATACTATTATTACAAATAAGTAAGTACTGTTTTGGTTCTGTATCAGAGTATCAATATTTTGATGTTAGTGGTCCTTGCACTTTAGTTCATCTGCTTTGTTGTTCTGATCTAGAAATATTATGTTCATCCCCTAAGTCAGATATGTGGAAGAACTTACTTCTGTTCTCAAGGCTTATAGATTTCGGAAGGGCTTGCTTCTGATCTTTCTTTTGTCCTCAAAATATTTCCCTGACCCTTCAGTCTGTCCTCATTGCAGTTATTTGATAGCTTCAAATTATTTGGGATCCAATTCAGATCAAACTCAGAGGTGTTAAAAAGGAAAAGAAGGCCATCAATTTTGTACGTTACAGGTAAAGCTTCTCTTTGAAGTTTTTAACTGGTGAGCACCCTTCTCAAAGAGCATTGTATCTTTTGGAAGGACAGGCACCTTCTCCTTTAATGCTTGAGGTTCTTTGTGCATTTTCAGCTAGGGTATAATAGGCTTTTATTTCTTAGATGGCCACTGGAGGACCAAGCATTTTTTTTAGTCTTTAAAAAATGTATGAGCCAATTTATTCCTTACCAAATGAAGAGGAAACAGAGATGTATCAGAACATTCCTAAGCTCTTGACTATATGTATATTTTAGTAAGCTGAAATATACAGGTTTATGTGAACCAATGCAAACAATTCTTCAGTGCTACAAAAAATTTTTACAGAGAAAGTATTTTAGAAAACAACTAGTCCCTCACGCTGAAGGGAAAAATGAGGAGAAATCTGTTTCTAAGCAAAAAGAGTCTTTGGGACAATCTTAATGCTTTTCATTGAGAATACCTAAGTTTTCAGTATTTGACGCTGTAAGTATGACATCTTTTAATTATCAGAAAGTAAGCAGTAGGTAATTCAGCCTAAACTATACAAACGCATGCTGAAGCAGTTTAAGCTATCATGATTTATCAAAACACCCAAGGTGGCTGGTATCAAATCAAACAATTTTTTTAATTAGCAGAATTGGATGTTACCTTATTTAGACTTGACCATAGTAAAATGTCACTGCATTTACTTCTGATCCTTTTTTGCTCTGCTCTCTCTGCACTAACCATTAGTCTTCAAATATGAACTGTACTTAATATATGCTGCCTCAAACAAACCTGTAGGGCATATAATGTGTCAGCAAGAATATTCACTCAAGAGTAGCCACAGCAGACAATCCAGGAGAGTCTGGGACTGCACTGAGGGTAACTTCTTAAGACAGGTAATACACAGCTCTGTAAAGGGGGATGTTGGTTTCCAATACATGTTGCCTAGTCTGTCATTTCAGGATTGGAAGCAACCTGGGATGCAGTGGTCCTGCGTCTCTACTTGGAATACTGTGTCCAGTTCTGGAGTCCTCAATACAAGGGACACATGGAACAGTTGGAGCAGGTCCAAAGTAGGGCCACAAAAATAACCAGAGGTCTGAAGCACCTCTCCTATGAAGATGGGATGAGAGAGTTGAGATTGTCCAGTGTGGGTAAGTCAGGCTCTGGGAAGACCTTATGGCAGCCTTCCAGTGCTAAAAGGGGGCTTGAGAGAAAGATGGGAACAGATTTTTTACCAGGGCCTGTTGTTATAGGATTAATGGGTTTAAAGGGTTTATGGTTTTAAACTAAAAGTGGGTTATTTAAACTAGATATAAGGTAGATGGCTTTTTTACAATGAAGGTGGTTGTGATGGAATCTTGCCTAGCAATGTAGTACATAAAGGAACATTCCAGACCTAACTGGACAGAACTTGATCTGGTTGAAAAAGTTCCTGCTCATTGTAGAATTGGAACTAAATAATCTTTAAAGGTCCCTTCCAACACAAANTAAACCTAATCAAAACATGCAAACATGCAGGAATCTAAAAGGAAATGAAGTGGTATGATCACTTTCTATTATGCATACAATTTTCAATTGGTCATATCTTAGGTGATGTTTTCTCTTACAGAAAAAAAGTTGCAACAGAAACTTACATTGCTTTTATTTTGAAGGTTTTTTTGATAGTTCATCAACAGTTTTTATAACTGATGCAATAATTTTCCTCCAGAAATATTGGGAAGTACCAAGGAAACTCCCCTGGGAATTTTGGAATCCACAAGAAGAACCAAAGACATAAAACTAAATTTTGAAATTTGAAGAATCTGGGTTGAACTTCAGTACGGCTGTGAATTTTTGAGATATTGCCAGGTATATGCTCAAGTATTTGAGTAAATAATTTGAACTTCCAGTCTGCAGAAAACACCAGCTTGTAGGCAGAACTCACCTTGCAGCCAAGTACTTCACTGAAGGAAAACATGCTAAACATCATCAAAAATATCCCCTCTGTTCCCATGAGGCTACAACTGCAGAACATGCCTTCTGCCAGTGCAGACCCAGTCATAATGACAGATCCTTCTCTGGGCTGGTTACTCTCAGTACAAAAACAGGAAGGCTAATGTATAATCTAAATTATATTTATATTGACTGCATTAATTCTAGTAAATATATAAACAATATTAATCATATATTATCATATTATAACTATTGTATATACAGTAATACACAAGTCTACCCTGGAATGTAGAAACCCATCAAGGTGGGAAAGAACAGAGTAGGAATTGGCAGGATGTGGGTTGGCTCTCTTTATCCACTGAGAGCTGCAGAGTTACTATAGTGCCATCTTCAGGGAGATAACATGGTTTATTTGATTGATTTTCATCAGAGAGAGATATGGCAGGATGNGCTTGCAATAATAAAACTGTCATCAGAATTTGCAAAGAAACCCAGAGCAGAAGTTTAAACTTTATTCCCAGTTTTATCCTCAGATTATTTATACTGCAAAGCCTGTATATCTGACTGCATTTAGAACTCATACAATAGCAAAAATAAATTAATAAAAATATCCATTGTCAAAATTTGATTCCAGGTTTTTATAAGTAATTGAACCCAGCCTTAGATATTTATACAGGAAACAAAATGCAGGAAACTTCCTCAATTTACAATACCAAAAAAAAAAAAATCCTACTAAACTCTAAACAACAATATAAATTATAATTTTTGAAATAAGATTCCTTGAGCCTAAGATACCCTTGAGGCAATAAAATTAGTGGTTTACACTAGGCTAAATATTTTCTAATATCTTAAAAACAAAAAAAAAGTCACTGTAAAAAACCCCTGTGTTTCTCTCCCAACAGAAGACTGTTTGCCTTTCCTTTGGTATGCAATGAAGCATTCTAAATATATATAGAGGCTATGTCCCCTTTATGCTGTCTATATGCTATGCTGACACTTCTGCTGTTAAGTTTTTTAATAAACCATGGATTGGTTCTATAGGAACAATGCACAAAATTCCAGCCTTGAAAAATACCTCAGTATCAATTGAGTGTGCTGTCAAATTTATAGCACAAATTAATTTCTTTAGGGAGAAAAATATATTGCTACAACCATGAGAATTTAAATGTTTTTAAGCCAGTGTGTCTCATACATTCATGCAAATATACACATACAATATACAGATAGTAAACAAACAGTCATAAGCAGAATTTAATACTGCTAGAGACATTTGGGTTTCAGGTATAAACTTACAAGTAAGAAAGAAGTGCTAGCTGCTGTAGTTTTTCTTCCATGGTGAAAGAAGTCTCTAAGCTTAAGGAACTTCTAAATTTTTTTTTCTGGGGAGAATTTCATCTGCAAGTGAGAATAGAAAGCTGAGCAAAATTGAAATGCAGCTTTTGCAGTTTACCCTGCAATGGACCCCGGAAGAAATAGTACTTACAGTATCCGCCAAGGAATCTAGAAATAGATTTATTTAATCAAAAGTTAAAGAAACAGATGTTTTCTGAACTCATGTTTTCTCAAAATAGTAGTATGTGCATACATATAAATAAAAAGAGTGAATTCTCAGCATTTTGTCAGTATGAAAGTTCTAAATTTTGCAAAGGGTGAGCCAAGTACCAGCTGAGCAGCACTCACTGACTGATTCTTTGCCCTGGCACTACCACCAAACTGCCATCTGTCTGCAGTCAAACTGTCTCACCCCAGCCTATGCAAAAATCCCCATTTAGCCCTGCTAGGCACTAAGCTTTCCCAGGTGGAAATTACCCTGGGCAGAGTTAGAATAAGGGTTCAGCTCCGAGGGAAAGGTGTTCGCCATTCTGTATTGCAATGCTTATCATTACTGGTATTAGAGGAAAGTTTTCCAGACAGCCAACTCCCTGCCAGCCAGAAAGACGCAGAAGTGTGCTTCTGTGGAAAAAGGAGCAGGGAGAAAGCAGAGGCATATCCACAGGCTACAAGGGTTTGTGAACACCAGCCTGTCTGGATATTATATAAGCTTCTCTGTCACAGCCATAGAACTGTTCTCAGTAGTTTAATGAGAAGATTTCTGCTTGTTAAAGTTAGCTATCACTATTGGTGATTTTGCAATTACTCGAGCACCATACATCTTGAAACAACAGAGGTCACTGAGTACATTATATCGGAAAATATACTTCCAGTCTATTAATTTTTGTGTTACTAAAAGGATATTTCAGTGCAGCCAAGTCAGACTTACTGAGTCCACTCTACACAACCATTTGCCAGCATTACTTCAGTTATATACAATACTTATATTTTAATTCAAATGAGGCTCTCATTTAACCAATCTCTATTCCATTCATGTCTTGTAGGTGTCACCTAATGCTGTGCTTCTGTACTTTTCAGTTTGATCAGCAGGATTATTTAAAAAAAAAAAAAAAAAATAGAAGGGAGAGAGAAAAAGGAAAAATAATAAATTAGATAATTTTGACTGAGTAACAGTTTACTATCATGCTTGCCTGTTCTGGATTAAAATACTTTATACAACTAACATACATAATTTCCCAATACATTCCTTTTTGGCACTTGAACTGTGTTTTCAGTCAAAAGACTTTAAAGAATGGATGTGTTCACCACATTATTCAGTGCCTATCATCTGCTTCCCAGCCTGTTTTTGAAGTTCAACGTAGACAACTTCTGTTAAGAAAAAGGAAAAAAGCCACAACATTTTCATCCAGGGGAAAACTAATTAAATTCATTACTGTCATACAAACTTGGAAACAAAAAAAAAAAATAAAATCCTTACCAATATATGATTTAACTTCAAAAAATCTTTTTTCTATAGAGGTACTGTGTCAAGCTTCTTCCAGAAATATTTCACAGACATCTTCAGAGTGTGATTTTTTTCTTCTACATCAGGCCTCCCAGCAAGGTGATGTGCTGAGAAATACCACATTGTACCACCAGGGTTTCATCTGAGTGGAAAT
This sequence comes from Chloropsis cyanopogon, assembly GCA_013400585.1. Taxonomy (NCBI): domain Eukaryota; kingdom Metazoa; phylum Chordata; class Aves; order Passeriformes; family Irenidae; genus Chloropsis; species Chloropsis cyanopogon. The sequence continues at coordinate 11,336 of WEZZ01030861.1, forward strand.
TAACTCCTGGGTCTTATCATGTTGTTGTATTGAGTTACGAGGCAAGATTTTGGTAGTGTAAGTGGGGCTGGGGCTTTGGGAGGGGGGCATTGGTGGTTTCTGCCATAGTTTCTGTCAGAAGACACCAGAAGCTGCTTCCAGATGTCCGATGGAGGCAGTGAAGCTCCAAGACAGATTTGTGACTTACCAAACCCTTACCCCATCAGTGACAGTGGAAGCACCTTTGGGATAATACATTTAAGAAAAGATAAATAACCTCTGTGCAGCAGCAGATGGTGAGAGGTGGGAGAGAATGTAAATAAAACCACTCTGCAGACACCAAGGTCATTGAAGAAGGAAGGGGAGGAGGTATTCCAGGTGCCAAAGCAGAGATTCTCCTACAGCCTGTGGAGGTCCATGATGAAGCACATATCCACCCCAAAGCCCATGGAAGACCCTGCACCAGAGAAGGGTCAATGAAAGAAGCTGTAGTCCATGAAGAGTACACACTGGAGCAGGTTTCTGAAGGAAATCATGACCCTTTGGAGGGGAGCCTATGCAGAAGGTTTTTTCTCAGGACCGGTGGCCCAGTAAAGGACCCACAATGGAGCAATTTGTGAAGAACTGCAGCCTCCGGAAGTACCCATATTGGAGAATTTCATAAAGGACTGTCTCCTCTGGGTAGAACTCCCCATTAGAGCAGGGAGACAGATTAAGAAGCAAGTAAAAAGCAGATACTGACAGGAACTGACAGCAGTTCCTGGTCCCTGTTCCTCTGTGGTACTGTGACGCCGCCTCACCGATCTCGGGTGCCGGGAGGGTCGCTGTTGCCAGCTAGCCCCCACTCCCGGACCTCAGTGCAATGTCACTGTGTGGCCGCTCCCCGCCTCAGAGCCTCTCGCTCGGGCTGAGGGTAGTGGTTCGACCACAGGTGCGAGACCCCCTCCTTCCTCCTGGCCCTGGCCGAGAGGGCAGCCAGAGGGGTCTCTCGTCGAGGCAGCGCGGTTAAGGGTGAAGGAAGGCACTCTCAGGCTGCAGATTCCAAGTAGTTTATTCACTCTACCAGGGAGGTGAGAGGTGACACAAACTAATGAACTCAAAGGGAGCAAACGCTGAGGAGCCCCGAGAAAGGGGTTACAGCAGCTGATAAAGGGGGTGCAGCCCCTTGGGAGGAGACTGCCAAGCAACCAATAAACAACAAGCAGAGAGGAGAATAAGGAGAATACAGTCATAGGGGAAGGAGAGGGAAGGGGTGAATACATAATCAACCAATGAGGGAAGCAAGACAACATAATTGACATGGAAGGTTCTAGGGAAAAGGGTGTAGCAACCTAGGACTGACAAGCAGCAGGGGCAGGGTTTGGGACTGACAGGGGCAGGCACAGGGGAGATTGACAAGGGGAAGGAGTGTACACAACTCTGGGAGAAACCGTTTTGAAAATGAAAATGGGGGTGCACAGAACAAACCATTTTCCTTAACTTAATAATGAAGATAACTGAGTAAAGCATAAAAACAAACCACAACAGCCCTGGTGGGGAGAAGATGGAGAGATTGTGAGTGAAGTTGTAACCAGGAAGAAGAGAGGAGTTAGGGAAAAGAGTCTTAAGATTTGGGTTTATTTCTCATTACGTAACCTCATTACTACTGTTATTTGATTGACAATAAATTGAATTAATTACCCAGGTCAAGTCTGTTTTGCCCATGATGGTAACTAGTGAGAGACCTCTCCCTGTCCTTATCTCAACCCATGAGCCTTTTTTTTTTCACCTTCTATCTCTGATCATGTTGCTGAAAGAGAGTGATAAAGTGGCTGTGGTGGGCAGTAAGTCAGGGTCAGCCAACAGCTGGACCGTGCAGTGTTAGGGTGAGCTCAGTCTTGTCTTAATTTCTATCAGCTGTCTGCTAGATCTTCCCTGTGGGGCTGGCAGGCCGTAGATTTTGGAGAGAATTCAGAAGCGGGTCTAGAAGTTTTTCATAAAGAAACTTTCCTTCTAGAAAGACAACCTAGAAACTATCTCGAGTCCTTGAGATAACTGACAGACCTTGTAAACAGATCTTTTCTCAAAACAGCGCTGTTGTTGTTCATTCTAAGTTTACATTTCTTTCTGTGTGTTTTCAAATATGTTCTCTCTATCTGAAACCAATGATGTTAAAAAAACGTTCTTGTTAATTAACCAATAAGGTGAATTTTAACGCTGACCCCTATAAAAGGAGCAACCATTTTTAATAAATCCTCTTTAGAGCATATACCTTCTGAGAAACAAGTTGGAGTCTATGTCATTCATTTTATGCGCAACAGCGTCACTTCCCCACTGTAATGTGAAGGAAACTCAGAATTCCAGATGTGACTGGAGGGATTTTACCTGAATTCAACACAAGTTGACTCTAAACTAGAAACATTTGGGTTTGGTTTGAGGTTTTGTAATTAGGATTTTTGGGGGGTTTTTGTGACCTAATAGATAGCCACTGAAGTTTTAAACTCAGTGAAAATTGAAACTCAGTGCAAAATAATTTTGTATCATGTGATTTCAGAAACATCAATATATAGAAAAGTTAAATAGAAATACTGAGAGGCATCCATTAAATATGATGTATTGTCAAAGCAAATACCCTGGGCAATGGCACGATATTTGGATGTAGGCTTACTGGAAGTGGGAAATTACTGACAGCTATCAAATCAACTTGATACATGTTAAGCATATCTTCGACCTCAAGCATTATGGAATGATTTGCTGGAGAAGACATTTATCATAGCTTGTCTTGTTTAGAAGGTGGCCTAGGACTTTAATTAGTTTTACTCACATCTGAACAAATCCTATTCCTTGCAGACAAAGCTCTTATGAATGCCAGTGCTAGGGGCGAAGTCTGACGGATACATTCAGCTCCTCTGATATCCTATCAGGATATCAAAAGAATTTTTTTTTTCCATAAGCACACACACACACGCAAACACACACACACACACACACACACACACATATATATATATATATATATGTATATGTATATGTATATAAATCCTGGAAGGATATTAAAAAATACATTGCAAATTTTTCTGTTTAATTTCATTACCTGTGTGAATTAGAAACATTACAATCTATGGACTTTAATTACAAATCACTAGCATGTTTTTGCTTGCTGCTGCCTTTGTGCATACTGCTAAAAGCCTTTGATTAAAATGATTTTTTGTGTATTTTTGCAATTTAGAATGAAAACCTTCCTCTGACAAATACTGCTTGTGAGAAACTCGAGTACTGCCTGTTAACTTTCTATCTCAAAGGGAGTTGTTATTGAATGTGCTGTAGTGCTTTTACATTTACTCCTGTGGTAAAATGGAAAAAAAAAAAACCAAAAACAAAAAAAAACCAAAAAACAAACAAACAAAAAAAACCCACAAAAAAAAAAAAAAAAAAAAAAAAAAAAAAAAAAAAAAAAAAAAAACAAAAAAAAAAAAAAAAAAANAAAAAACCAAACCAAAAACGAAACAACAAAACATAAACCCAAAACTCCAGTCCATACAGCAACAGCAACAAAAAAGATATTTAAAAAAACAACAGTGAAGATTAATTGTACCATACTGTGGCATTGGAGTCCCTTGGTTGATAGACAGGGACCTGCACCTATCATGTTCCATCCTGGGCTGCAGGTATCTGGTCAGGAGTTGGGCTGTGTGAAGATCAGACCAATGAGCTCTCTAGACCCAGGAGTTTTGAGCTCCCTATAAAAGTAAGCACTGAACAATAAAACAGATTGTTTGTCACACAAAGCTCTGCTCTGTGTGTGTGTGTGTGTGTGGTCCCCGTCTCTGACCACCAACCCGTTGGAACAAGTAGATAATAAACCTCATATGTGGTGATCCCAACGTGATATGACTCAGCCAGATCCCATGGGCACAATTGGGGAAGACAGGCCAGTGAGAAGAGCCACTGGAGAGACCAGCAGTAAAGGTAAAGATATAAACAAAAGGTGAGTGCAGAGAGCCACCGAGCTGGCAAAAGCTATGTATAACCAGACATGAGCATGAAAAGCCACCCAGTTTATACAGCGGGCAGAGCTGTTTTGCTGCAAAAAGCTGCTAAAAGTCCAGATTTCCTTTGTATATACCCCTCTTCAGTTGAAGAAAACTCCACTGGAGAACATGGGAGCATCTGTCTCCATGGAAAAGCATCCAGCAATAGAGGTATGGACCTATTTTCTAAAGAAATGGGACATAGACTTCGAAAAAGTCTATATTATATTTAATAATATGGATTAAAAATCAGGGAATGAGACCCACCAAAGAAAATGCATTAAATGCATAAAATGCATTAAATATGCATACATGGACACAAGCTGGTGAATATATAATAGATTCAGCTTACAGAAGTGACAAAAATACATTTAAAATCTTAAAACCTTGGAACCTAATACTGAATTTAATATTCTGGTAAAAAACCAAGATGTGTGGCAAGGACTGGGTGCCAAGAAAAGTGGTCACGCCATGCCATGAGGTGTTGAATGGGCGCCACATAGAAGATTACACAACAACCCAGACATGTTGCAAAGCTGGGAGGGACAGCTGAATCCAGGCGGGCGGTGAGAGCCCACGCAGGGCTGATACCTTGGCACGTGCAGGCAGTGCTCCAGCCGACAGCACAGCCCCAAAAAGTGGTGGGGCTCCGGCAGGAGAAGAGAGTCCACATGCTACCCGTGCCATGGCAGCTGTCAGTGCCCAGGCAGGCGGCATGCTGGATTGTGCAATTCAGCCAGGAGCAAAGGCAAACACAGCCACAGCACCCATTCTAGCCTGCTGTGCCAAGCTGAATCGCTCTCTGGCTGCCCTGAGCTACCATATCACCAGCCTAAGCAGGCACACCATGCCACCCCACTTCATGGGGCCAGACTGCGTGGTGGCCACTCCGGTGGCACACCATACCACCGTGTTTTAAAGACTGTCTCCTCCTGAGAGTGAGTGGCCTGGCCCCAAAGCTACGGCCCCAGTTCTGTGGAATACAGCCATGCCTCCAGTAGGCATGGTTCCACCCCCAGTCCAGCCTCCAATGGCCACACCTGCTTGGTGCTACAACTGCAAGTGCCCAGATACCAGGCCTCCCACAGGGGTGTGGTACTGGACACATGGCCCCAGTAGAGGCAGAGCCAGCAAACACAGTTTATGTGTGTATGTAGTTATAATTGTTTATAACTTCTTTTTAGCATCATTGATTGTTAGCTAAGGGTAACAGCAGAATCACCTGTTCTGTAGGTTATCACTAAAGGAGAGATAGGACAGACAAGCCCATCAAGTCTAGGTCTCAGCTCTGACCAAGCTGTAGCCTTTACTGGCAGGAGAGGTATTCCATCAGGCCCTCCCAGACTAGGTTGTAGCACTGGCCAGGCTGTGACTTTGTCTGGCAGGGAAAGTTATCAAAAGCAAGTGTTTCTTTGGTAACTAATTTAGCTTTGCAAAAGCTGAAACTTTCCTTTGAGATAAACATGGAAGCTTTGTCCAGAAGAAGCCCTCAAAGTCCTCATTGTGAAAAAGAAACAGCTCAGCAATAGCAAACCCTAGGTAAGAGCACCTTATTAATGCTGTTCAAAATTCCATGTTTTGTTGCTATTTTAGTTATTAATAGAAAGAAAAAGGTTGGGGTGAATGTACACCCCCCAATAAGTCTTAGGTAATATCATGTTCTCATGTCTTTTAATCAATCAGATAACAGTACAGTAATCCTATGATGTTAAGCTGCCCAAACCCAAAGTAATGGTAATATGAATGCTTTTCAGTAGACACTGAGACATGTTGGACACCTGACAAATGTGTCCAGCCTGCTCTACATCCTGCTCAGAACTACAGACAGCATTCTCCTGAGAACTCCTCGACAAACATCACAGAGCCATGTAACCAGAACAATTGATGACCTATGTTGTGGTGCATTTCACAGTCTGTTTGGTTCATTCTGTTACCCTCTGTTGCTCAGGTTATTTGGTTCGTTCCTGAAGTTGTACCCTCCTCCCTAAACTGTCAATCCCATGTAAACCCTGCCCTCTGCAACATCAATCCTCCCCAAGACTGTCCCACCCTTCCAGAAAGTTCCCTGTCAATTATTCCTACCTCAATGCCCCATTGGTTTATGTTACCCTTTCTCCTCCCCACCTATCCCTCATTGGTCGTTTTGTTGTCAACTCCTGCCCCTTTCTCCTCCCCCAGATACTCCCCATTGGTCAGATGCCTGTTTCCACCCCCGAATTCCTAGGAGTATAAAACCCTCTGCACAGTCTGGAGAGACTGCTCTTCACCCTTGTCTTCCCTTGCCTCCACTTCCCCACTCCTTTGGAATAAGCCCTTTAGACCTGGAGCAAGAGCCTCCCTCTCATCCTTACTCCCACACTCCATGTGCCAACACACCTTTGTGCCGTAAAGCATTTGCTGCTCTAAGCCTCATCTTGGAGTATTTAACTCCTGGGGTGCTTCCACTCCTTGCACAGTGCCACCGCTAGCTGGGTTGAGCCAAGGGGCTTGGGTTGGACTCTGGCACCGCATCAGACCTACCTCATGGAAATCTGGGACTCTCAAAATGACACTTTATATAAGGACTTGATTTGTTACAAATTATATTCTCTTGTTTACATACTGTCTTTTCTGTTTACAGATTGTTTTTTCTGGTAGTTACATTTTCTTTAACAGTTCTTAGAGTCAAATAGCTTAAGGGTTAAATAGTTTCTTGTTTTTAGAGATAAGCTGTAATTTGTAACTTCTAAGTATTAAGCCTGTGATACGCTAGCCTGAATTCTCGCCTAACGGCTCCTAGATGTGAGTGCTGCAGCTCCAGTGATACTTAAACACCAAGAAAGATAAAAAGAACATTCTATTTTTTAATGTACCGAAAGGATCAATTGTGGCATTGGAGTCCCTGGGTTGATACGGGAACCTGCACCTATCATGTTTCATCCCGGGCTGCAGGTATCTCATTGGCCAGGAGTTAGGCTGTGTAAAAATCAGACCAATGAGCTGTCTAGACCCAGGAGTTTTGACCTCCCTATAAAAGTAAACTTGGAACAATAAAACATGAAGAATAAAACATGGAGCTCTGGTGTGTGTGTGTGTGTGTGCGCGCGCGCGTGCGCGCGCGCGTGTCTCTGTGTATGTGTGTCATGCCTGTGTCTGACCACCAATCCCGTGGAACACGTAGATACTAAACATGATGCCATTCATTACAGCCAATCAGTCCACTCTACCTCCCACATTTGTAGAAGGTTTCAGGGTTGGAAACGTTATATTATTTCATATCAAGCAAACAGATTTACATTAGTTTCTTCTGTGTTAAAAATATGGTTATATTTCATGCCTAGTGATTGCCATGTGAAAGGAAACCTAAGAAGCTTTACTCATATGGTTTCCAACACTGTACCATTAGGTTTTCTCTTCCTTTTAAGGGAAGTTTCATTTAAATTGGAATTGTGTGAAACAGTTGGGTTAAAGACCACACCCAAAGGCTGAATCTCTCTAAACTAGGTAAACCAAAAGCTGCCTTCTTTGTAGTACAAAGATAGAAGGAGTAGGAGAAACTACACAAAGATTCTCTAATAAACAACAGAGCAAAAAAAGGAATACAATTACATTCCCAAAGAGAAAGAGTGGGCTTGATTAGTACAGATTATAAGTAACTGTTTAAAAACACAGGATAAAGTAAGCTCTAAGTGGTATTTTTGTGTGGCAAGATTATTTTAATCTTTTATTCTTCTGTAAAATTCAGTTTATTCTTATTAAAAAAGGAAGGTATATGCCACATATTTTGTAAAGATTTTATTTCCGTTAGATACACCAAAAACTTTTTTTTATCAGAGAGGAAGAATGAAAATTTTGGATGCTCTCTTGAAAGACACACATAGTTTGTTGTGTAAGTACTCCTAAATTAGAAATAAAAGATCACTCATTTGTTCTCCATCATTATATCAACAGATGAATAAAGCTCTGTTTTGAGACAGAGACATCAGAGCAACAGATATTACATGGGCAGGCCCACAATTAGAGAGTTGGTTTCAACAATTAAACAGTGATGTTACACTCTCTGTATCTCCAAAGGCTTGGTGGGAGGTTGTTGGGCTTTGTGTTGGGTTATTTTGTATTGTTTTTTGGGTTTTGGCGTTTTTTGTAGAAAATTGCCTCTCTGTCTGTTAAGATGGGACTTATTATAAATGCTGTGTTGTCTGTTGCTTTATTCTGGCTTGTAGGACTGTGTTTCCTAGCAGCTGTACATGGCAGACTTCTGCTGGAGAGAGGAAACTGGTGAATTATCTCAACTGCTGATCTCACTCATATAAATGGCAATGTATGGCAAAGAAGGTTGCTGGGTGGGAAGGCCTGTTGTGGTAAAATGCAATTAATATACTGAAAATCCAGAAGATAATGAGACTTTGAGAGGATAAGCATGAAAAGGAAAATAATGTTTTTAGCATAAATTAAGTGACAACAATAATGCCAATATATAAGAGGCGCAGATCTTCTCTATGTATGAGTCACTTTTGGTATGTTACACACTAGTATTTCAGCTTTGTGATTTTACAGAAGCCAGATTCTGCCAATCCTGAGTTCTGATTACTGTAAAATCTGTTCACACTGGTCCTGAAGCAATACATGGGCAAGGTATTGTGTTCTGCTGTGGGGAGTTCTATTTAAACAGACATTCTCAGACAGAATTGAGCCAAACAAGGCAAATGTTGGATATGAGAACCACTTATTGGTAACCAAAAGTGTGTTGCCCTACTAAAGAAGAATAGAAAAGGCAGGAAAGAAGGAAGGAAAAGGAAAAAGAATGGAGGGGAGGGGAGGGGAGGGGAAAAGTGGGAGCTACCACCAGACGGTCAGGGTGTGCCATCGACATCCACGCAGTGGGGAAGTGTGCTCACTGCTTGCCAAGGAGCCTGTGCAGCTCCTGGAGAGGTGCAGCTCCACAGGCATGGCTCCCACGGCAACGGGCAGCCGGACACACAGTGGGTGAGTGGGCGCTTAGGCAGGAGGTGCAGAACCCTGCAGAGGGTTGTGGCAGAGGTCACAGCGTCAGGCTGGCCAAGCAGGGTTGAAAGTGGTGGCTCAGACAGGGATGAGGCAGGCAGGGACAAAGCAGGCAGGGCATCAGACAGGGCCGCATGGAGGTAGGACAAGCCAAGGCTGGAGCAGGGGAGGGAGAAGAAGTGGTAGGGCAGGATGAGGCTCGGAGGTTGTCTCAGATGGTCAGTCAGTGAAGTCAAGTCAGCAAGCCAAGCCAAAGGCAGAGCCGAGCGTCCAGCCAAGTGTCCCTCCAAGCGTACAGCTCCACAGCTTCTGACACAGTTACTTTTGTATCCCCTGACTCATCCAAAGCCTGCTCACTGGCCAGAGACCATTGGCCAGTCAAGCCATTGGATTGCTGTCCATTCGTGGAGACTTTTTGCCACCCAATTGGAGAACTTTTTTAGAGGGTACAGTGTCCTTAGTGGTCGCCTCCTCCTCACAGATACTGACTGCCAATGGGCCATGTGAGACATGAAATAGTTGTTAGGCAAAGTGACCCCAGATATAGAGCTTCTCTCCATCTCCTCCTGGCTGCCTTCTGCATATGGCATCTGTGCAGCCCATCCCCCACATAACTCTGGCCAAACAATGTTGAGACAAAAATCAAAATTAAATTAGTTCCTCACACAAGGGTTCTTGAGAAGGAGATCAAACTTCCTGTGTGAACAGAAGTGGGAAAAGGTAAAATCACAGTCATCTGATCATACTCTTTGTAAGACAAATAAATAAGCAAATGATTAAGCCTTTTGATACTATTGTACTTGATTTTGGCAGGTGGGATTTTTCAAAATTCCATACTGATTTTTTTCTGGGATAAAATTAATTTTTCTTGTAGCCCTCTTACAGGGCTGTCTTTTGGATTTGTGTTGAAAACAGTTTTAATACCACAACAATGTTGTACTTACAGCTGAACAGGGCTTACACTGAGCTAAGGCCTTTTCTGCTCCTCACCCCATCTCACCAGTGAGCAGGCTGTGGCATAAATTGGGAAGGGCAGCTAACCCCAACTGTCCAAAGGAATATCACATACATTATGGTATCATATTCAGTCATAAAAACTTGGGGAAGAGCAAGTATGTCAGGACTGTTACTGACAGGCACCAGTTACCAGGTAGTGAGAAAATAAAGGGCTTTTTTTTCTCAATTCCTCCCCACCTGCTTGGATTTGTTTTCTAATGTGGGGTTATTTTTGATTTGTTTTTTGGTTTTTTTGTTTGTTTTGGTTTGGTTTGGTTTGGTTTGGTTTTTGTTATTTGTTTGGTTGATTATTTTGGTTTGGGGGTTTTGTTTTTGTTGTTGTGGTGTTTTTTTACAATCAGTCTGTCTTTATCTTAACCCAAGGGTTTTCTTGTTTTTAGTTTGTAAGTTCTCTCCGCCACAGTTGGACCACAATGGATTGATACACAGGGGATTTTAGTGTCCATCCACTACTGAGAGAGCTTGAGTTGAGGTAGGATTGAGGTCCAGCAAACAAAGATCTCAGAAAAAGAGTTGGTGAAACAAGGAATAAATAGTAAAGTTTCTTTTGAATTTGCTAATAATTAGGAGTTGGAAATTTTATGATGAAAGAGCTCATTGCTATTCTGTCGTATCTCACAAAAAAGATAGTGTAGCAATCCTTTTTCTTACAAGAAAGCAAATTGTTTTCTTCTCTACTTAATTAGATTGAAGGCAAAGAACAATTTGTGAATCAAAACTGCCCAGTGAAAAAGATTACTGTCTTACCAGGGAGACTTGACCTATAGCTATATTTTTAATGGAATAAGAGCCACAGCACTTTCTAGTCAGTGCTCAATTTAAATAACATTGTTTTCTTTTGGCCTTAGAACTAAGCAAAACATCCTTGCTTACAGGCACATGAAATCAGTTATGAAGGTTCAGCTTCAGCTATTTTGTTCCTTTGTTTAAAATTCTTTTGCATGTAAATCTCCTTTATGAAAATCTTACAACTATGTGCAAATTATCTAGAGTTTTATGTTTTATGGGAAGGACTGCTACTATAGCTATAAGACCTTTGGTTTTGAACAGCCTTTCCTTTGCAGGGTGTCTGTGTGCCTCCAGTGTAACAGATCAAGTGATTGTATCATTCTTTGGGTGAAAGAATACAAAGGCTTTTGATGTTGGTCCTTACTCTCACATTTGAAAAAATTCCTCCCCTGCGTTCTTGTGCTAAGCTATTAATATCCAGCATAAAACTGTCCAATTTTTTCCCTTTTAATTAAAAAATAAATGTCAGTTGTTGAACATTTGAGCATCATATATATAGAAAACCATGGATCCATCACGATCCCAAGAGATTTGTTTCCAATAAATTCTTTTCTTCTGCTCCTCATAAATGAGATCTTTTAAGATAAGGTCTATGGATCATGCCAATAGTTGGTCTTATTTCAGCAAGATTGATCAATTTCTCTTGAAGATCTGAGGTCATGAAAAGCTTAAGACCCTTTTTTAAATAAAATGTTACAATGAACTTGCTGACAAATGTGAGGTCTGGTTAGCACATCCTAGTCAATGCATCCAGACAAAATATTCCCAGTGTGGCAAACTGTGTGAAAGGAAAAAACTTGCCACTCCAAGTTATGGGAACATCTACCTCATGGGAGAATCCACCCCCATGGATACCTGGAACTTGACCTTGAAGGTGGTTCCCTCAGAAAAATGACCCCAGGACCCCCCACAACTGAGATGCCCAGGGTGAAAAAAGATCAGTGAGAAGTTGCTAGTCCAGAGGGGGTCACATGATATCTCTCTCTATTCCCCTTCCCACCTCCTCTTTTCTATTTCTTTCTATCTCTACCTCACATTTACTGTTGAATAAAATTTGTGCTATTGACTTCAGCATATGGTTTCATATATATCTCTCACTTTGATTCATGCAGATACATCTCTCAGTGATCAAATCATAACATAAGGCTCTGTAAAAAAGACATTATTCATATCTGAATGTTGTTAATTCAAAATAAAAGTGAAAAGTGCTGTATTTTAGGCATTTGTGAAATCTGTGCTGAGAATAAATTATTTAGAACATGGGTATAAAGTACTCTTGGGATCTCTAGAAGGCCAGGGTTAGGCAGTATAATATCTGCATAAGACAGGTCTGCATTAGACATGGTATTTCTCAAATAAATATTATGTTAATTTAAATTTTCTGTCTCTAGTTTTATTTTAGGCTAAGGTGAAGAAGAGGGTCAATAAAGATGGGAAAATGCTGCCAAATCTAATTTAACAGGTCAAAGAATCTAATTATTTGGATAACTGCTGTATGGTCATGGACAGAAGGAGGGTAAATCCAACAAAGAGCTAATTACTTATCTCCACTTGCAGAATTAAGATAATGCCAAGTAGCATGGAAGAGGTGCTAGGTACATGTACAGGATGCCAGGGTGGATCCTAAATGAATATGAGTGAGACTCAGCAAAATTTATTAGAATTTCTTAGCATTCTATTGCTAAGATTGTTCTATTACTCTGAGGGCCTAACACTCATGCATTTTAACTGGATTCATGCATAAACCACATCCTTGTCTACACACAGAGAATGACTTTCAGCTTTGATTTCATATCTGCTTAATTTTAGCACAATTAAACTGATAATTTTTAAAATAGCACTGTTCAAAACCCTGGTAGTTTGTGTAGAACTATGATTTTTCTCCAAGAGAAAAAATTGACAACAGCTTAAACTTTCCCTTAACATTACTCTTGAATAGGCATGTGGATAAATACATCTTTGGTAGTAACACATCTTTCTTTGTTACTAAATTTTCGACTGAATTAACATTCTAATAAAAAAATAAGGAAAATATTTACTTTTTATCTAGGTAAAAATTTTGACAACAGTATCCATAAAAAAAAAAATTAAATTAGCTTTAAAAACTCTTTTAAGTAATGTAAACATCACTGCACTTGACATGTCATTCTAAAGCATAGAATATTGCATCTACAGGAAACAAGAGAAATGCAAAAGGATAGGTTAGACTCCACCAAAAAAGGAACATTGAACTATTAAGGAAGTAGGAAAAGGACTCCTCATCACCTGAAGGGTTTTCTAATTTTTTTTTAAGACTCATGACATTGATTTTCTTAGAGAGTGTGTGGAACATAGCCAACAGGAAAAGGTTGCTTGTAGCAAATATATTGTACAAAATATATTTTGTAAAAATAAATTTAAAAAACCCTGATTTTCTCCAATTCTTGATCAGAGAGAGATTTGAAAATGTATGGTCATCTGCTGGTCTTTGCTCTTGACATCTTGACAGAGTGCACTTTATGACCCCCCAGGTAGGAGATAGAGATCATAAGAAGGACAGGCTCCAGGAGATGTCCTGTGAGACCCCATGAGATCCCAGCCTCCAAGCAGACACAGCATCTCACCATCTTTGAGCCTAAATGCCCAACCACCTGATAGCCATCCAGACAACTTAGTTTCCAGCTTGGCTTCAAGGACATTTTAGGAGATTCTTAAAAGCTCTGCTAACATGTCCTGTTCCCTCCTTATCCACAATCCAGCCATTTTATTACTGAAAGCAGCAAGGTTGGGCATCAGCTTCTGTTCAAGCCACAGTGACTATTCCCATCACCTGCTTCTCCCCTGCATGCCTAGAGATCCCCCAAGGAGATCCACTTCATAACTCTTTCAGGGATCAAGCTGGCTGGTTGGCTGTTTCTTGCACAACATTTTTTGTCCTTTTTGAAACTGGGCATGAAGTTTCAAAAATTTGCCTTTCTCTAATTGTTAATAATCTCCCCTAATTTCCACCAATGTTCTAAGATATTTGACAATGTCCTTACAAGAATACACCCAGATGGCTCAGGTCCCCTGCCAAGGTCCCACAGAACTGGGCGGATTGAGTTTGTGTAAGTAATCTTAGAACCCACCCACAACTACTGCTGGTCCTTCTTTTCCTTAAACACTTTTTTTATTAAGCACAGAGACCTTGGAGGTGTTCATGAAGACTGATTTCTATTTTTTTTCACTAGTTGCCTATTTGCAAGAAGCTCTGAAAAATTTTTAGCACAAGGCTTTTCAGAGCTAAAAATTTCTGTTCAGTAATGTACTATAAGTACTATAGGAAGTCTGTGTTTTATGAAAAGACCCAGCACATTGACATAATATATATGTATTTGCATGAGCACTAGAACTTCACACTGAGAGACATACTAATTTTCTGACAAAAATGATAATAGAAGAATCCCATAAGCTTCTAAAAACTGTAAACAGTTATTTATCATTAAGCATTACCATCGTTGTGGACACTCATCTTTTCCATACTTAAACTCCCCTTTCTTATAATGTGACACTGTCTTGGTATTTTGTGTTATAGAAACAGTTCCAGTCTTGAGAGCCTTGAAAAAATACATCTGAGTGCTATATGGTGCATATTCTGAAAACAAACATGACCAGGTTTAAGTAAAATTTATACAGTTAAAATACATAATTTCACTAAATGGCTATGTATTGGTAAAACAACAAAAAATAACATAGAAAATCACATGAAGAGCTACAGTGTACAAGTGACATTGTTCTACAGTATGATTGCTATGTACACATCTAATTCATATATATGTGCCTAGTCTGAGCAATAGGAAGAGGAGAACTGTATTCTACTATTCTATTCTACTATTCTATTCTATTATTCTATTCTACAAAAATTAATGCATTGTAAACCATTTACAGCCACATGCACTGAAGGATGAAAAGCCCATAGACCATATTACCCATTTTGTGAGAAATGTTACATGTGACTGGCATGGTGACTCAGTAAGAAAGCCAGAGGGCTCCCTTGTAAATCATGGTGAATTTCAGAGATGGTGCTTTGGCTCCTAGATCTATCAGTCAAACAGACTCACAACCATGGCAACGAGCAGCATGTTTTCCAGAGTTCATCACAGAACTCAGACTCATTGCCTCTTGGAGAGTCTGCCTTCCTTAGCCAGATGGTAGTGGAAAGGCAAAGTATTCAACGTGATCAACAAATTGACAGTCAACAAGACCTTTCTAAAGGGTGTTTCAAACAAAGATCCAATCTCATAAGGCCTTGGCAAGTCACTTGAGTCTATTTCTAGGCCAGAGGTTAGAGAAAGACAAAGAACACTATGAAAACTGCAGGTGGGGCTATTGTGATGTTCACGTGCAGGATACTTGACAGCAGAAGTGTAGAACTGTGTTTTTCTGTCTGCCTTGCTCTAGTGAAAAGCATTTCTTGGTACGCAGTTCCAATATATGCAGTACTTTTGTAGTGCTCCCAGAACACAAAGGTCTGAGCCAGAATTCAACGTAGAATCTGCTTTTCTCCAGAAAACCCAAATGCTGGTTCAATAGGTAACCTGGGAGGAAGAGAAGGATGTCACCTTTCAGCACATGACAAATTTTGCTTACAGAGTATGCTAGGAAGAGGGGTGTGGATGAAGGGAATGAAGGGAAGGAGAAGGGGAAAGAGAAGTGGAAGGGGATATGTTTCTTAATAGGAGAGTTAATGGGCAACTATTTGTATTTCTGCAATAAGTGTGATCCACAGTTTAATGAGATACCAGCAGGACCATCCCAATGGGGAAAGTATTAGCATTTTGACTGATAAGAAAGAGAGAAATATTAACAGAAAAAGAACTGACAGGGAATATTAAAAGAATGTATATGGAAGATATCCTGATGAATGAGCCATGCAAAAATACTCTCAGGAAAACAATCAATCAATCAAATAACCTTGAAAGCATGAAGCTAAAATTATCATTATAAAAGGTGAAGAAAAAAATATTTTATAAAAGGAAAGACAAAGCAAAAGTTCTAGTAAAATAAATCCGAAGGAAGAAAAAATAATTTTAAAAAAATATATTGAACTTTTAATAGCTAAATAAAATTTTGACAAAACAAGAGAAAACTAACAAGATATTTCCTGAAATCTACTAGAAGCTATATAAAATGTGTTAAGAAATAATGATTGCAGTGATACTAACGTGATATCACCAAGACCAAAATAATTGATTTTAAATGAAAAGAAATTAAATTAGTAAGTCTGAACAGAAATTCTCAAATATATTATCAACATGGTCACCTCCTCTTTTTACACCAAGAACACCTTGTTCAGCTTCATTTTCACAGGTGTAAATGGATAAAGGGGAGAAATAGGGAGGCAGAAAACACCATTTCAAAATCAACACCATAATTTTCCATGGTTTCATACGCAGGAGCAAGATTGGCCAAAGAGTTTTGGTAGCTTTTGGCAAAAGTAGCATTCTTGTTGGTTCTGTAAGTGCATAAAGTCAGAGTGGGTGCCTTATTTGCTCTAACAGTGAAATCTTGTTTTTGCAATCTGTCAGTAAGTATTGGGAAGGTGGAGTAAAACCTCTGTACTCATACTGTGGAGTGACTTTTTCTCTCCAAATCCTTTTGCTGTCCAGAAGACAAAAACATTACATTAGCAAAAGTTTCATAGAAAAAAATTATGAATTTAGTATAGATGGGCTTTGGCTCAAAAGCTGATGTAAGTTCAGGTGAAACCCAGGTATTTTCCTAATTTGCAATTATTTTGATTGCAGGAGCATTTCTACCCAGTGGACTGGATACCTTACCGTTTCTGCCAGACTTATACTGACTTCCAAATTAGAAAGTTCAGTTTTTTAAGTGCTGTTTTACAAATAATCTTTTGACAGCATGTATGGTCTGTCCGGTCTGTCCTTGCTTCTCCCTTCTAACTTATTTGACCACTGCACTAATTCATGTTCTGTTGTCGCACAAGAATTTCAGCAGCAGCATGATAAGTTTATTCAATACTCAATTCAATATGTACTGACTCTGGGGAAGCAACAGAGAGGGATGATCTGTGACTTCTTAAACCTATTTACATCATGCACATAAACCAGTTGCAGACTCAGGGAGAAACACACAGCAGAAACCCTGATTTCTCTGTTTGCTTCCAATTTTTT
>WEZZ01030862.1:9268-38317 GCA_013400585.1 Chloropsis cyanopogon
CTCAGAAAAAATTGGGTGTGGAGAGCCCAGCTGGTAAGACCTTAGCAGCCATGTTGTAGTCTCCTTGGTTTGTACCCTGCCTAAATTCCACAAATTCAGCTTTTGGAGGTGAAGGGTGCTTCCACCCTATGTTGTTCTCACTGGAACCCTCTGGAAGTAGATTCTAACATTTCTCTGCTTTTCTCATGCAGTGAATGCATACCCAAAATGGGAACACATGCAAATAAAGGGTAATTATGACTTCTGACTTTACCTTTCATAAATCAAAAAAACTAGTCTGCAACCACAGGCTGCTTCAGGGAGCTTAGCCTTTGTCTATAATAGCAAATTTTTAAGAGTGTCTGGGAAAGTCTGTGAGAGTGATAAGTGGCATGAACTGTAACTGTCCCTGAAAGCAGGCTTACAATAGAACAGTGATGCAGTTGCAGATAGATAATTATCAGACCCATCTGAGCTTCTGGTGCAGCAAATATATGAAAGTGTTCTCTTTGATATATTGTTCTTTTCTTGTGAAAAATGGTAATTGTCCTGGTATTGCTTATATTATTGCTTATCAGAAGACTCTTATTCATACTGGAGCAATGCTGTTAGGAACTGGACACTTTTAGAGCATTTTAGAATCCATTTTTTTGGAGTTTCCACATTCCCTTTTTCACTCCAAAAACAGTTTCAGCTCACCAAATTCAAAATACCAAACATGCTTTTGTATAGATAGAAACCTCAGCATAGGTTAAATAAGGACATTAAATACAAGATTTAAAAAGAAATTGATTTTGTTTATTTATGGTTCAGTTAGCTTTAAAAATTTATTTTGTCGTATAAGTGTTGAATTGAAATATAATTGAACTGAATTGAAATATAAT
This sequence comes from Chloropsis cyanopogon, assembly GCA_013400585.1. Lineage (NCBI taxonomy): Eukaryota > Metazoa > Chordata > Aves > Passeriformes > Irenidae > Chloropsis > Chloropsis cyanopogon. The sequence goes on from WEZZ01030862.1 coordinate 10,132, forward strand.
TGAATTGAAATATAATAAGACACTTCATGGTCTTTTTAAGAAAAGACTGTTTCTTTTGCAGCTGTTAGTCATCAGATTTTCTTCACACAACTGAGTTGAGGCTTGGAGGGGAGTTCATTTCACATTATACTCTGTAATCCTCTTCAGATTGAGACAGTGATTGGAAAGGAATAAGAACAATTTTTCAGACTCCAAATAATTTTCCTTTCTTTTCATCTCTTCTTCCATTTGGAAATGTTTAGTTTATATTTCAGGAAAAATGCTCTGTACATTCATGTATATGTATAAAGGAGGGTGTAATTTCACAGCCACTCTTTACAAAGCATGTAAAAAGTTGAGACCATGGGTGGGAATTTTTACCCATGTTTTGATTAAGGGCACAAGAAAAAACTAACTCATACTGAGGCAATGATATGCTTGAGGTGTGCTGGTGCTTCTGACTTTAAGGAATACTTTTAAGTATGCTTACTTTTCTTAAATATACAACAGCCGAGTGAAATATGAGGTCTCAGGTTCTTCAAGAAAAACCTCTTGGGGATGGGAGGGAGAGGGGAGGACAAAATACAGGATGATGGGGGATGAAGATGGTAGACAAAAGGACAGGGTTTTCAATGGATTTTTACTCCCATTTTTCTATTTCTCTGCAGTGACCTCTTACTCTTTTAATGACCAGGCCATTGCTTTATTTCACTGCAGAAATCCTTCTCAGTGCCTTTTTCTCTGTAAGAGAGGAAAGTTGTCTGTGTTAAAGATGCCATTTAGCATCTGGCTTGGTGAAAGGCACTGTCCATCTGCCTGATGAGTATTTTACTTCCATTTAAATTTTTGCTGATATGGCACTCTCTTAAATACCTGAGGAAATTGAAAGCCCTGACCTTGACAGAGCATTCTGTGACTGCTTGCAGTCACATTTGACCCTAGGAGGGGGTTTTAAAAATTTTCCTTTCAGACAGCATGTGAAATACACTTTTCTTCTGGAATCTAAAAGTATAGATAAGTCTTTTACAGATGACATATCACACCTGATCAGATATTTACTGCATGAGGCATTAAATAAATTCCTATCAGAGTAATAATCCTGTAATTCTGACAGAAACATAGCCTCCTGTGTTTCTTTTAAATAGTGAAGGGTCTTTGAAATCAAGAATTTTGGCAATGTGGAGCAAGCATTACCCCACACACTGTTGAAAGCTTTCTCCTTCTTTCAGCACTAGCCTATGCTGACCGATGGTGGCTTCTCTATGAAATACAACCAGAAATTCTTATTTTGTATAAAGGTGAAGTTCTGTTCCTCTTAACAAGCAATGCATGGTAAAGTAAAATCATTCTAATGAGTCAAAAGCCTGGTTTGATTTTTTGGAAGAACATTTTTTAGAGTATTTTTAGCCTCAAGGAATAAATAAAGCAATTAGTTGCTCTATTGTGTATATTCAAATAATATGAACTTACCAATAAACTATAGAAATATAATATAGAAATATAGAAATCAAATATTACTTCCCCTTTTTTTTAATTTTTTTTTTACAACAGGAGATTTTGCATATTAATTTTGACTTTAATTTGAGTGATAGCTCCCATCCACTGAAAGAGGTAAACCTGGAGTAATGCCAGGATCTTACTTGAAACGTCCACCTTTACCAAAAAGCCTGACAGTACGACTTTTTTATCACAGACAAGGCGAAATTACCAATCAGCTTATGCTGGGATTTTCGAAGTTCTCTATTATGTGAAGTTTGGGGTACTGAAGTTTCTTTCGTGTGGTTTCTCTGGTGGTTCTGAGTTTTTATATTTCTGAATGTCAGAGCAGCACGACTATGCTCACGTGATGTGCTCCAGCTGTCAAACTAATGGCAAGTCCTAATTATGAGATTTTTTTTGGTTGATCCCATGTGACTGGATTTTCAAAACAGAACAGAGGTAATGAGGCACTGAAGATCAGCAAGTAATTTTCTGATGGTCAGAAAGGATCAACACAAACTGACATTGTTGGAATATATTCTAAACATAAAGTATTTCCCTGCCAACAAGCATTCAATGTGTATGCTGTGTACTCCAGAGCATAGCACTTAATTCCAAACTTCAAAGAATGCTATTTGCATAATTTATTCTATTTTGCATAACTTCCTGTAGGATTCATGCTCATATTTTAGAAAAAGAAATCCTTGCATGTAAATAAAAATATTATAGTTTTAGAGTAGTTTCGAATAATACTACCATTGTATTAGTAAATGCTTCTTGTAGCCATCTAATGCAGTTGTTGTGTCTAAAGACAAATATATGTTTTTCTGCATTATATATTCATAAAAGGAATACAGAACATGCCCAGGCTTTGTGCCTTACTTCAGCTGACCAAGAGGAGGAGGGTAAGCCTATTCATTTGTATCTTAATCAAACTGAAATCAATTTTGGAAGTTCCTGCCTCTCTCTTCTGACTCAAAGACAGCGTTTCGAACATGTCAAATTCTTAATATTGATTGTGAAGGACTTGGGACTGTATCATGGGCTTTGTAGTAATGATTTTGTTGATGGGATGAAAGAAGGATGATGAATTTAGAATGTCACATTTCCCAGCAGTCACACAGATCTTTTTTGTCATGTGAGCTGGTGTGAACCTTACATCCTGGAACTGTGCCTGCTCAGGAAGATTCTACCTTAAAACAGTCAGGTTAACTGTATTCTGCACATAGGTAGTTCCCTACATTGGCTTGGAAATTCATGGATATCATCTAATGCAGTTAAGGCAAGAAAACTACCCTCTTGAAAAGTGCACTCATGCAAATCACAGTTTTAGTTACTTGTGAACCAGCAGTGCTGATTTAAGCTTTTTTTCACACATCTTAAGGCAGAGTGCAGAGAAAGCTGCTCTCATTCTCATTTCACAAAGCCAGGGGTACACACCACAGTGACTTCTCTTGGTGAGATATACAAAATTGGCAGAGTCAGAAGGACTCTAACCAGGTCACTCTTTCATGCTGTGCTTGGGATTTTTCTTCCTTAGCCACAAGACCTCTGCCCAGAAAAGGAGGCTTATGGACTGTGGTAACTGTTATCACCTATGCCAAAGAGAGTTAAATAATGTGTCCTGCAGATCTGGTTGTGGAATAGAGTATCTAAAGTATGATCACATGGCATATACAGGACAATGAGGGCATCAGGCTCAGCCATCACGGATTTAGGAAAGGCAGATCCTGCTTAAACAACCTGATTTTTTTTATGAGCAGGTGGCCCACCTAGTGGGTGAGGGAAAGTCTGTGGATATTGTCTACCTGGGCTTCAGTAAAGCCTTTAATATTGTCTCCAGGCTGGGGAAAGAATGACTGGAAATCTGCCTAGAGGAAAAGGACCTGGGGTTGCTGGTTGACAGCAGCTAACATGATCTAGCTGTGCCCAGGTGGCCAAGAAGGCCAATGACATCCCGGCCTGTATCAGCAATAGTGTGGCCAGCAGGACCAGGGCAGTGATTGTCCCCCTTGTACTTGGCACTGGTGAGGACACACCTTGAGCCCTGTGTTCAGTTCTGGACCCCTCACTACAAGAAATACATTAAGGTGCTGGAACGTGTCTAGAGAAAGACAATGAAGGTGGTGAAGGGTCCAGAGTGTAAGTCCTATGAGGAGGGGATGAGGGAACTGGAGTTGTTTCATCTGGAGAAGAGGAGGCTCAGATATCTACCTTATTGGTCTCTACAACTGCCTGAAAGGAGGTTGCAATCAGGTGTGGACCAGCCTCTTCTCCCAGGCAACTACTGACAGGACAAGAGAAGTGGCCTCAAGGTGCACTAGAAGAGGTTCAGGTTGGACATCAGGAAGAACTTCCTCATTGAAAGGGTGGTCAGGCATTGGAACATGCTGCTCAAGAAAGTGGTGATGTCTTAAGTGTTCAAGAAATGACTGGATGTGGCAATCATTGTTATGGTCTAAACGACAGGCTGGTGTTGGGTCAAAGGTTGGACTCCATGGTCTTGGAGGTCTTTTCCGCACTTAATGATTCTATGTTTCTGTGACCTGCAACATCAGTGGGATCACAGAACAGTAGGAGGGTCTGTATCCTGGGCTGCATGCTCAGAGAAATCTAGCAATATTTTCCTGCAGTAGGATTGAGCTACAACATTACCTCTGCCATGTGGCCAAAGCTCCCCCTCTTCTTGTGTGACATGCTATGTATAGTATCACAGCTGTTAAAAAAAAGAAGAAAAAAAAATCTTGCACATACTGGACAAAGAGAAAAAAAAAAAACAAAACAAAAAAACCAAAAACCCTGAGAATACTTTATCTTCAATGCAGCAAGCTTTAGTAACAATATAGCCTATAAAGTACCATGTAAAGAGGAAAGGATTGTGCTTGTTTGACCAGAAAGTTAGTTATGCTCCAGTTATCCTATCTCCAAAAATTTTAGAACTGAGGATTTTTTTTTCCTTGCTGCTTTTCTTATTTATTGATCTCAATTTTGTCTATCAGATCACAGTGTTGAGAAATATGAACTACTTGACAGCTTCACATGGTTAGCTAAAAGTTCAATACAGTGCTGTTCAGCTCTGTCTTCAGTACTTGTGAATACAAGGCAGACTACAGGGAAAAGAACCATTGTCCTTTGAAGTCTCTTTGCAGGAGGAGGTGGATGCTGGTGGCAGCTTCACAAACCCTCTACTAATAACCTCCAGACCCTAACTGCCACTCAGCAATATTTTGTGACCTTTGGTCCCTCAAATTCATTTCATCTTTACTTCTGTGATAAAGAATGAATGTCCTTCAGTCCACAAGCTACATCTCAGAGGACAGACAGGCTTAAAAACTCAAAGAACACATTCCAAATCCAATCTTCAAATACCAAATTTTTTTGAGATATGAAGCTATATATATATTTTTTTTTAATAAAGTGCATTCGGAATAGTAGGGAAATAGGGTTTATAATTCCATTACTTGATACACTTCAAGAATTCTCTGATAAAGAATATATTCTAAAATATGGTGTTCTTTTTTTTTTAAACTGTTGACAAAGCAGTTGTGCTATTTCTGCATATCACTCTACAGAAAGTGAGGTCCTGTGTCTTAAACAGGAGATTCTGCTTACACAGAATGCTGCCATCCTACTTCCACTCCTTAATGTGCAAAGGGCAAGCATTCAGTGAGGCTGAAAACAATAAAATGCCTAAACAGAAATGATCACAAAACATTGCATAGGTGGCAGCAATCCTTAATTTCACAGGAAGTTCATACATTTCATGCTCTCATGACAGTCATCTGAGTTAGCAGTTGAACCAGAAATATACAGAGCATAAAAATCAAGAATCGTAATTCCAATCAAAAAAAGCAAAGCATCAAGAAACTAGAACTAGACAATGCAACAAGCTTTTTTCCAGCTTGATATGAATGACTAAATACAAATGAGTTGAAACTACTGGATACTTAAACTCGGATTGAGTTTTTTTCCAGTTGTTTGCTCATTCTTTGCCAGCCAAATTATCCATGTTGCTTTAGTAGAAGAACAGTAACACATATTGCAAGCTTTTAAAGCGCAGGTCTGACTGTCTTTGTACTTAGGGTATAAAGGGTAAGAGAAACCACCACTTTGACTCACAAGGTTCAGATTAACACACACATGCCCTCCTCCTTGCTTTTGAAACTCCATCCTGGCTGTGATCTGAGTTAGTTGCTGAAATTATTCAAAAGGACAGTATCAATGGTACCGTTCCATTTGGGGTACAATTCAGATGAGAAATGTTTCAAGGCTGTCAGGTGATTACTTTTTTCGCCTTCTTGATATGGCAACAGGTATCCTTGGTGTGTGGTCAGTGCACTCCCACCTAAGCCATGAAAGAGTTCCTGGTGTGGCCAAGGGCCACTCAGCTGCCAGCCCCCTACATGAAGGTCAGGTCCCACTAAGAGCTACTGAGGTGGTACAGCAGCCCTGGGGATGAAGGCAGTGCAGGGGGGTGTGCCTCCATGCCTGGGGAGACGTCAGCCTGGTGTGTTTGTCACACAGCACCACTTCTGGTGGCAGCTGGTTTGATCCCTACATGTTGTTTCCATCCTTCGTGTGGAGGCCAGAAACCCAAATAGTTTTGACCACAGAACACAGATCTGCCCAGTCCTGATGCTCACCCATCATTTACTGTCCATGTAGCACCATGGCATAATTTTTGTTGGGAACACTGGTGAAGATGAGAAGTTTTAAAATACTGTCAGCTTTTTAATAAACATGTCAAGATACCTGAATTGTGAGCCACCTCTTACATTCCTTCAGTTTTATTCAAATTGCCTTCTGTTCTCAGCCCTGGTGTTATCTTCCTGACCTTCCATGGAACAGAGCTAAAAAGCCACAGTTTGAAAGGGAAAAATGAATTTTTTTACAGTCTCTTTCCACTGTGTTGTTTGTCAATTTTTCCATTTAAATGCAAAGGTAATGCATATTCTAACTGAATAATTTGTTCTCAATCACAGGTTCTAGATATTAACCTTGCCAGGCAAGTATTTTTGCTATTGTGCTCTCATCTGTATCCAGTATTCCTGACAGTAAGGAAGAATAAGGCACATAGTGGGATAAATGTTGAACAAAAGGCAGGACACAATAAATAGCAAAAGTCAAAAATTGGAGCTTTGTCTTGCAAGTGCCTGTAGTATTTGTAAAATTAATATGGCTTTGCGCAGGAAAAAAGGATTCTAATCCCTGCATTAATGGTTTGACTACAGTTTGGTGAGTGTAATTGATCAGGAGACGTTTAAAAATAATATTTTCAGAATTCATTTCATTATGCTCCTCACTAATAACGAAAGGCAAGAGGCAGAGGAAATAGGAGAAGTTTGAGACATGAGTAATGCTTTCTTTGCCTCTCCCTCAGCCTCCTCCAAAACGAAAGGAGGAATGTAGCACCAAGACCTGGTTCTCAAGAAAGTGTTAAGGTGCAGCAATCTCAGTGCAATAAAACTATTTCAGGGTAAAGAGATAGGAAAGGGTAAATTAGCAATTGTACCCGTATTTAAAAATATTTGCAGTTTAAAAATACAGCAAGCTTTCTGGAGAATAACAAGTATAGCTATCAAAATTGCATATTAGACAGGATCCTAGGATACAATGAAAATTAAAAGGCTGAAGTCTTGAAAATTCTGCATTGCATTTTTTCAGTGTCAGGCCTAAATATCTGTCAGTACTGAAGAAAATAGAGACATACGTATTTATATATTTAAAAAATAATAAAAAATTTTAAAAAATTAAAATTAAAAAATTTAAAAAAACCTCAGAAGCCAAATACAAATCCAACAAAAAAAACCCCCGAAAAACAAACCCAGGTGTTACAGGAGGAAAATGGATTCTGGATTAGGCTACGGAAGGTTCCAAATACTATCAAGCTGTGCATGGTAAAGTTTTTTTTTCTTTATATTGTGCTAGACTGTGATGTCCTTATTTTTGTGATGACTAGAAATGGAATACTGTATGACCCAGCAGAACTATATCACTGAGTCTGAGTAATGGTACATAAACTTGTTCAAAATTTTTTTTGAAATCTCCTTTTAGTGGCTTTTTTAAATGGGATGACTACAATAAATATCAATATTCTCCAATATAAACAAGTTATGCATTATAAAGAGGCATTAATGATTAAATAAATTAATAATTTGTTTCTAATTACTATTTCACATAGGAACTGGTTGTATTGTAGATGTATTCCAATTTTAAACTTATTCTAATATTTGTTTTGCTGTTCTCTTTGATTAAGAATAAACTGTTCTTGGTTTTTATTCTATTACTTTTAAGACAACACTTCTTTTCAGTGTTTTCCTTATTTTGTACAATAAGGTTTTCTTTTTAACAGTGGAAATTAAATTTTAATTTTAAATAACTGAGTTTAGACACAGTTTTCTGGACTAATGCATGTAATTTCTAGAAGGGAAAAACAATTTCTTGAATATGTTTTATTTTATAATATCTCATTTATATTACATTCTGAAGTCAAAGTTTTCAAAAAACAAAGGAAGGACAATCTGTAAAATCATACAGTTGCTCTTTTCACTTTTTGAAATATTCATGCTAATATTGAAAGTTTATTTTATTTGTTTCATTCCCTTTATTTTGTCTGAATTACTCAGTGGTTGCACAGCTGAGAGTAAGGCTGGTGTCTTCCCAGCCCTCAGCATTGCAGGGCTGCTCAGAGGTCAGGGCATCCCAGGTACCAACAGGTGCATCAACCCTCACCGTGCAAGGACTGTATTTCACAGTTGTTTGAATCAGGGTACTCAATTTCTCTTTGCTCACATTCTGTTTTTAAAATATGATCCTTTATTTCAACATAAAAGAAAGTCAAGAAACATTCTAAAATCTAGTCCAGAAGTACTATTCCTGATAAGGAAAATCTGGGATTTTCCAGTTTAGTGTGAACTGTCCCTGAGATTCAAAAGTGTTTGTTTCAGTATGAAAGGTTTTCTCTTTACTTCTGTTCGCTGTCCTGTGCAAAAGGGGTTTCTACTCCCTCAGGTGTCACCATGTGGAGCCACCTGGAGCCACTAGAACTGTCTGTGTTCAGTGAAGGACAGCCCTGGCTGATCCACACATGGTCTACCCTGGCAGGACAGGACTGTGTGCTGTTACTGCTGCTGCTGCCACCAGCACCAGGACACCTGCATCTGGAAAAAAGGGATGGTATAATCCTTCAGCATGGCCTCTGATTCCAGCACTGCCAAGTCCTCCCAGGTCCTCCCAGCCCAAGCACCTTAATGAGGGTCAATCTCTAATGCCTTATGAAGTAAGCTCAGGGTCCCAGAAGATGATAGGAAGTGGATTAAAATCTTTTGCCATGTTGCAGAGGGTGTCAATAAATGATGAAACATATGGTACAACCCTCTGCTCAGTGAATGGCACCTGTATGTTTTTATGTGTCTCCTGCATGTTCTGCATAGTATCAGGTCTTGCTGTTGAGTGTCTAGTGTTAATTTTTTACCCTCACTACTTTTCACAGCTGCTTCACTGGAACACCATGTGAGCCTCCATCTTTGAAGCTGACTGGTGATAGGACTGAAATACAGGTATTTTGCCTCATTGATTCACTTGGAATTTTTTTTTAACTTCTCTTTGAAAATGTCTGCTAATGAGTATGTTTTGCCTGTCAGGACTGACCTTTGCTACCAAGACATTCTCATCAGTACTTCAAGCTTTCTTCCCAGGAATCACAAACTTTTACTAATTTACTTCCTGTCGAGAGTCAAAATGGCTTTTAATCATCTCTGAAATGGTTTCCAAAGTCAGCTCTCTCCATGAACCTACAGGAAAACATATCAGGCAAAGCTGTGACATCCCTGGAGTTTCTTCTTGTGAAAGTGTTCAGTAATGGTGCAGCACAGGGAAAAGCTGATATTGTCATTAGTTTTCTCTAACATATCAAGATCAAACAAGATTATCAAATAAATAAATGAAGAAATGAAGATATGAAATGAAGATTATCAATAAATAATGAAGAAAACCCCACTTGAATTACATAGTCGTTGTTTCTCTCAAACATTGCCCTCTTGGTCACCTTGTTTTTTTCCTATTGCAATGTTACAAACCAGTACACTTTGTAATATGCAAAGGTCCTGCTCTCAACCATGTTCTCACACCTTCAAAGTTCCCAAAAAACTGCAGGAACTTCAGCCCTGCAAAAGTAAGAATTCAAGCTATTGGAAATGATGATTCTCCAGGTGTTTTTAATTTTTGTCCTAATTTTGAAGAGGATCTCCATCCACATGTACAAAGCTCTAGGTCTCTCTGACACTTAAGCACATACCTTAATTCTTGTATTCTGAAATCAAATTGGCACAATAGACTCAATGCAAAACTGATGAAAGCAAACACAGTTCTTATTAAATTTATCAGGAACAAACTTGACTTAAACAGAGCTAAAAATTACATGTGGAATCTAAAATTTTCAAAAATGCAAATCAGACTAATTTTAAGTGCTCAGAAGTTATGCAAAAAATCACATTGTTTTGACTTATGTTCACATTCAGACCACAAAATAAATGCATTTTTGCTCATGTTGCTGTGGTAAATGATAATGTAAGAGGCCAGAAAAAAGTCATTAACCAACCATAGTTCCGATGAAAATGGATCAAAATCATTTGTCTTTTATTTTCCAATATATGCTCCTGAAATTTTGAAGGCAAACCCCTGGCTGATTGTCACTAACTAAGCACATTCACTGTGTCAAGGTAACACTGAAAAACTGTAGCCTCTGCTATATATTCAGAAAGTATTTTCCTGATTTCAGTTTATTAAATTAACTAAAATACATTGTCAAGTCATTCACAGCTGAAAAAAGTAAGAACACCTTTCTTTTTTTTTGCTTCCATGAAAAATATATAACTGAGGTAAAATCTACCAGTCAGAAAAATCTTATGGATACTTCTTTCTAGGGGCAATCAATTTAATCCATTCAATAAAAGAACTACTTTGCTTAATATCACTTTGAATTAAATTCAAAATATTTTATGATAAATGTAAGATTATTATTTATTTGGAACACTTGAGATAATTGTTCTTCATTTGTATATGTCATCAGTTAGACATTAGATTGTCAGAAATTGCCATCTCATAAATTTTTTAATAGTCTGTGTTTCCCATAGTTTGATCTACAATCTAAACTTATTTAAGTCAACATTTTCACTGCCCTCCTCTGAGGTTCTTTCTGCTTCAGCACTATATAGGACTTTGTGCTGCGTGGACAATAAACAAAGCTATGAGATGATTAGTTCTAAAACGGACTTTTAAATATGTATAAATGGACTTTTAAACATGTATAAATCTATACACAAAAAGAAGGATTATACATAAATATTTTTGAATTTATCTAGATCAGCATAAAGTCACTGTTTTACCATAGAACTATAGGTAAAGTCTGCAGAATAAAAGCTGAAGCTACATGAAGACATGGATAACTTCTTTTTGCAGAGATACCAGCTTTCCTGACATAAAAAGTGTGTTAAATTGTAACCTTAAATTTTCTCTTCACTGTAAACACATAAGCTGTTTTCCCAAGGGAAAAAATAATGTAAATCTGCTATGTAAAAAGTAGTATATTGTTTTTGCTTCTGAATAATTAGTAAAGGCCAATAAAATGCATTCGGACTTGGAGCTTACCTAGAGTTGATAATAGAAGCAGCAGCTTGCTCATTTCCAGTAAAATGCTTACTTAGAAGAATGTACACTGAATTAATCACATAATTGATTAATTTTAATGAGATAATTCAGCTGATTCAACTTAAAGTAGAACTATCTGGTTTTATTCTGTTTATTCCTGAGACTGTAGAAAGCTGACCTGGAATTTTCTAGCTATAGTTTTGAAAAAAACAAAATCCACTTCCCATTGTTGTCTAGACAATATTACAAAATTATCAAAGTATCCTCTTCCTGTTTAAATAAGCTTCTAAATTGTAGATGTTTTCAAGATGTTACTTTTTAATCAAATGGAATAAGAATGTTTTTGAATAATTAACATTTTTATAGTATGGGAATTTTATTGCATGTTTATGAAAGAGTGTGCATTATATTGCTGAAGAAACATCAGACATTTCAACAAAATATTGAGATACTGTGTCTTTTAGAGGTAATTCGAAAGCAGAGGATCTGACTTTTATTGCCTTCATAGAAAATAGCACAATAATGTTCTGCACTTTATATTTCAAAGCAATGGATCTCTATGAGGTGGATAATGAAGTGTGCTCCCTATTTCACATACTAGTGAATGTGTAAACAGGGAGCTCAGCTGCCTATGACATTTTTTAGAGCATTGTTGTGGTGTATTTTGTTGTATTATTTAATGTAANGGCCCCGGTCCCCGCCACCCCTCTGGCTGCTGCCGCCGCTGGCGCTGCCAGGGGCCGGAGTGGCGGCCGGGGCCGGCTGCGGAGAGGGGTCTGCCTCTGCCACGTGGTCTGCCTCTATCTCCTATGTTAAGTTCTAGCCTCTGTTTAGTCTTTTATGTTACATTAATAAACTTTAGAGTGGCAAACAAGATCCATCTCATGTGTCATCTTGCCTGATGCTGCTCCGGAGGAGGAAGCTGAGGAGGCCTGTCACGCGGGAGGATTGGGGTTCGCCGGGGGAGCTTTGCTGCGCCCCGGCCCGAGTGCTCAGAGGCCCACCGCGGCAGAGCATGGCTCCACACATTTGGGTTTATTAGCAGCAAGCAGATTTGTGTTGCTACCACAGATTCTGCTTGTTCCCATATCCACAACTACATGGGGCTTTTGGAGCAGACACCACCATGAATAATTCTCTTTCATGACCTGTGAAATGTCTGAATTTAAAAGAACACTACACAAACCTCACAAGTTATTCCAATACATTCTTTCTAATGTCACTCAACCTTTTCTTAAGTTCCCTACCATTTAAAAAATCCAGTTGGAAAACAAAACTCCATCATGCACAGATACATTGACCTCCATATTCTTCAACCTATTCTTATCAAGTTTTTTCCTGAGCTGCTCAAAGCAATTCAGAAAAAGGTTCATCAGGGGCCCAACAAATGCCTGTTCAGCTTTAAGAGTATAATTGTTGGTAGTTGTGTGTTACTCAGTTGTAGGTGCATATAACCACATACCACTGTGGTTATATGCACCTAAACTCTCTCTTGATTTTTGTGGCTACAGCTGACAGTTTATTTGATGGTCACCCCACAGTTCTGATTCACTGTTTTTGTGAATATGGGACCATTTGTTGCTTATTTTATTCACTGTAATAAAGATAAAAACCAGTTGCCTTGAAGTGTTATAAAATCATTATGTTGCTCTTCCAGCATTTATAAATAAGGGATTTAATATTTCAGACAGCTGTAGTACTTAGGATCTCTATATTTGAAATGAATCAATGAGCTTAAGTTGTGGAGATCAAGAAGCAAAATTTCATGCAGGGAATTACATCATACAGTAGATGAGCAGCTAAAACTTCTATGTAATGAGCATTATGCTAAGAGTTCAAAGCATTTAGATTAATTTCTTCTTACATTGAATTCCAGTTCAAAATGATACTTCAGAATATTTTTAGAAGGCTTTTTAAAAAGCACTGGTTTTGCACAACTCCAAGTTTATAGACATAAAATTACTGAAGTTATTAATTAAAAAATTGTACTAAAGAAATAGAGAACTTATGAGCTTTTGATTCCTCAAAGCACTGAGGTACACAGTTCACTTAACTGAAATGAGTGGAATGTAAGAACTGAAGTGTCTCAAGACAAAGACATGAACTGAGTGTCAGTATAGACACTCACACACAGTTTATGGAGTAAGTCCAAGTTCTTTGCTCAGCTGGTATCTAACAGAGTGGAACTTCTTGTAAGGAAGGCAGGATTTATAATTCGAATTCTATATCTATGTTTTCAAAGCTAGGGGCATCAGAAAGAAATTTTACTTTACATAAATTGTTTCATTGGAAATATAACAAATTTTCTCACCTCAGAATCAAAGAATTTTTTTCCTCACCCATTCATTTTACTAGATGTCACTGAAGGACTTTTTTGAGACATATAGTAAGAACTTGCAGAAATGAATCATCATCTTCTGTTTCTATCCAATTTCAGAGTGTCAGTGCCCTTAAAATACACATGCTGACAGAATAAATCCCATTGAATTGCCCATGTTGGATATGACATTTTTTGAGATGTTCTTGCCATACTGCATACTGACATACTTATCATACTGTTAATGATATTTTGTTGGATGTTAATCTTTGCTATATAAGCAATAAAAATTTTCACATATCCTTTATATGCCAACTTGGGAAAAAAAATAGGATAGCAAAATAAATTTCAAGTATCTAGCCCAATGGAAAACTGAGAGTTCTGAATGAGTTTAGTTACATTTGTGTTATATCACTACATCAATTTTCTATTGGATTTTTTTTTAAATGGAAGCTTTGAAATTGAGTTGTAGTTTATTGCAAGGTCATCTTGTAAGATCCAAGAGAAACTTGTAAGTTAAAGCCTGAATTAATTCACAGCTGAGAAGAAAACTAGAGTTCTTACTGTGGGGGAAAAAAAAGAAAAAGAGAAAAAGAGAAATAAAATAAAAAAGGCAAAAAAAGGCAAAAAAAGGCAAAAAAAGGCAAAAAAAGGCAAAAAAGAGTGAGTTTTAAATTTGTTCCATTTCCTTTAGGGAAAACCACTTAAAAAGTTTAGTCAGTCTTTTGTTATTTACCTAATATACGTATAAGTGTTTGTATGTATTACCTTATTTTAGCAGACAGCTCCAGTTTTATAAATGTTTACTTTAACACATACAGTGTTTTGCTAAATCTAAAGTAATACAATTTTTGTTCTGATATACTCTGCAGATTGTATGAAAATGAAATTGGTTGGAGGATTGTTCTTGAAGATATCCGCTTCAAATTGAAAACTAAGGTAGTAATTTAAAATCAAAATTGTATATCACATCCTTCTTTCTGTATAGAGGGAGTTGATATATTCTCAATCAGTAAAGAAAATATTAAAGACTTTTGCAGCATAAAACAAAATTAATTTCAGTTTTACAGTTCTTCAGCATAATTTTCTCAATTTTTAAAATTCAACATATACATTTTATATATTATTCTGTTATTCTTCAGGCAAATTAAATATGGGCCAACGGTGTGCCTTGGAAGACAAAAGGTACAACTGTGTCTTGAGGAGGTTGTGGCCTGTGGAGAGAGGAGCTCACGCTGGAGCAGGTTCCCTGGGTGAAATTGTGCCCCTGTGTGGGACTCACACTGGAGCAGCCTGTTCTTGAAGGGCTGCACCTGGGGAAGGGTCCCACTCTGGAAAATTTTGTGAAGAAATGTAACCTGTGGGAAAGACCCATGCTGAAGATCCTGGAGGATTGCCTCATGTGGATGGATCGCGAGCTGGAGAAGGGAAGAAGGAGGAAGGAGCAGCAGAGACAGCATGTGATGAATCACAGAATATGCTGGTTTGGAAGGGACCCACAAAGTTCATTGAGTCCAACTCCCAGCCCTGCACAGCCCCATCCCCAAGAGTCACAACATGCACAGGCCCCATTCCCTGTGCCCGGGTGCAGTCAGAAAGCAGAGGTAGAAACAGTGTGGGGGGGATGAAATTGAGTCCAGGAGGAAGGGAGGGATGGATGCAAGTGTTTTAAGATTTCTTTTATTTCTCATTACCATACTTTAATTTTATTGGCAGTAAATTCACATAATTTTCTGAAATCAAGTCTCTTTTGACCATGACAATATGCCAATTCCATATGATCTCTCCCTGTTCTTATCTGGACCCACGAGCCTTTGGCTGTATTTTCTCTCCCCTGGCCAGTTGAGGAGGGGTAGTGATAGAGCAGTCTATCAGGCACCTGAAACCCATCCACAATAAACCCACTACAAATAGTTTTCAGATATTTTTTATTTTTCTGTTTCTATTTCTAATCATATTTAACCATATGTATGATTGCTTTCAATTCAGGGCACCTGCAGCCTCTTTAGAAATAAATGAAAGATACAAGTATGCAACAGTTCTGAAAACCTTGTTAGTTTTTTTTATGCATTGAAATAGGCTGTTGTAGCTAACTTTAGGAAAGCTTCATAGGATAAGACTGCTTTTTAAAGAGCAATCACTGAATCTAATCTGTGAAGCCACAGCTGTGAGTTACGTGGACAGCTTCTTAACTGAGGAACACTCAAGACACATTACTTTCCCAGAAAAATTATATTAAGATCCAAATACAGTTGGTCTTTTTGGCAATGTATTAAAACATGAAGTTAACTGATATTTGGAAGAATTTTATAGCAAAATAGAACCCATTATATATACAGCCAGATATTTCAAATTCTGAATACAACAAAATATCTTAAATAAATAAAAAGAAGAAATGGGGTTATGGGTATTACTTAATCTATTTTTTCATTTTCATTATTACATTTGCTTGCTACTTCTAAAAGGTTGGTTTTTTTTTCAAAAGCTTATACCGAACTTACTTTCCCAATCTATTTATAATAACTACACACATAATGCCCCTCTGACAGTAATTTTTTCTTTTGTGCATAGATTTTCTGCGCAGTGTGTAAAAAAACCCCCAAAAAACAGACTCATGAAAGATATTGCACGGTTATTACAGAAAGGCTCAGAAATACTTCATATTTATATACAGTCAGACTCTGAAAACTGGACAGAATAGGACTATGTAGCATGGTATCCCTCTTGATAGACCATGTGGTATCTCATCCAGAGGATACAATTTAGGCCAGCAGTAAATTAGCAGGCTATTCAAACAGAATATGTTTAAACAAAGCTCTTCCTGAATATAGCTCCCTATAATAACAATAATATGGAAAACCAGTCTCAATTAATTACTCAGTAATTAATGTACTGTTTAAATAAACAACAGCTATAATAATCTGCTTATTTTCAGTAATGTGTTTCATATAGTCAATGACCTTCACTAATTTCCCAGGTCATTATTAATTTTATTTTTTATTTCAACTAACTCCCATGTATATCTATACACTTGACTTCTACCAAGAACAGAATAAAAAAGCGTTGCCTTAGGGTTTTATGAACCAGATTTTTTTTATATGAATAGCAATAACAATTTGTTATTAAATGATGTTACCTGATCAGTTTTGTCCATCTCAAGAGCTAAGGAAATACACACAAATCTAATATTGAAGCAAAGCAAATAACAGAGTTAGCTTTAATATGTGCAGACTGTTGCACACATTCCATATGTACCAATTACATTTTTGCTGTTCGCATCTCTGCAATTCCCAGGGTTGTCTTCTAATGGTTTCATATCAAAACACCTTTATGAAAAACTGCGTAGCCAAAATACCACTGACCTTTAGCTGTAATGTAAATTTCTAGAGAATGGATGAAAACATGATTTTGTAGCTAAGCCAAAATGATCTTAAGGGACCAAGTAGAATCAAAGAGCTGGATTTGTGCTACTAAAGAAATATGGGTAGTTGAGCTGGTGGCCAGTGACTTCCACAGCAGTTCCTGGATCAATGCCACATGTTGTCATCCCAGCACAGCATATATATTCTCTCAGGACTGAAATTCACCTTTATGGGACTCTTTGACTTGTCCCTGGGTAAGTGACAGTGACATAGGTGTAAGGACTAGTCTGGGACAGCCCCACAAATTAGGGAGTCTAAGCTTATGTTGTCCTTCTCTCTTTGTAGACACTGACATATTATTTATTTATTTTTGAACACTACATCAGGTATGGATGGCTACACAAGGTAACTCCAATGATGGCCTAAACTAACATACATTTCTGTGCTGTGAGGGACTGATTTTTGTTCTTCTTAATCCATCAGCATCTTTTTATTATTCTTCTTTTACGATGTTAATGATTGTTTTCACTTATATCACCTAAACCATCAGACCACCTTCAGACAAAGTCCAAGCACTGATAATGGAAATGAATTAATGGAACACGTGCTGCCAAGACGATGATACTTTACTCTCCAACAAAATAACCAACAAGCCTACAGACAGCCAACCTTGTCGATCCAATCCTCTTGGTTCCTGGGGAATTACAGGTGTTTTAGTATCATGAAAAGGAATAGGAAATAAAAATTATTATTTAAATATTGAACAATCCAAAGAATACTCAAACTACCCAATCAGCAACAGACAAAAAAGAAAGCAGTCTGAACTTATTTTGTGAATACATACACTTCTGGTATTGCTGTTCACGGAAAACAATTCAGAAACTATTGCCACATTACAATATATCACTGCTAGCTGCTTTAACAGGATGAGCAGAAAAAAGCTTTATGTCTGCACTTTAACAACTGTGTGAGTTATTATTTGCTTTAATGCACTAAGCGTTTTCCTTCAAGCTAGATACGTATGTGATGGTGGATCCAGTGGCCTCAGTCAGGAGTGAGCTGCGTTACACACCTTGCACTGGAGAGTTCCAGCCCTGGAAGACTCAGGAATCGAACCTCTCACTCTTGCAGAGGCCTCTGCAGGTGCCTGGGTGAAGGACTGATGCAAAGCACTAATATGAATAGGGAAAAGATAACAGAAGCATGGGAACACTTGCTAAATAATGTGTACATTACCGGTTTCAGGTTCATTTAAAAGGTTTAAGAAGAGATTTTTGTCTTCCTCTTTTTAATTTTTATTTAGTAGTGGCTCTGGCTTTGCTTCCATAAGTGGTTTTATTTTATTTACTTTGCTTCTTTTTCCAAATCCTTGCTTCTGCTTCCCCCCACCCCCCAATTTACATAAATATGCACATATTTAAACTATTGTCTAAGATGATGGACATAGTAAAATACAGTGATGGCCTACAGTACAATGATTTTACCTGCATGAGTCAAGTGTCTCTTTTAAAACTTGGAAATGTAAGGGCCTGTAATGGAGATACAGGCTTCTGTTATGTGTAGTAAAAAGACATTTCTCTTTAGAATAAAGAGAACATTTAAGTTCTAATTCATCTTTTAGGTTTACCATATGTGTCATGAAATGCTATTTAAAAATTTTGTAATGATGATGATCCTTGAGTAGGGAATAACATGGAGAGAGAAGTTGTAGGCACATTATTGTGTTTCAGAAAACATCTAATTCTTTTGAACTACCGCTGTTTCCCTTCCTTCCAAGACCATAAATTAATTTTATAACTTGTAGGTCTATGGTGAAAAGGATTGAAAACACAACCTTTAACACTGGTAGAAATCAAGAATTAGAATTAAAACCTCTTTCATGAGAAGAGACTCTTGCAACTCCATAATTCAGTTTGTATGGTGGGAAACTAAAATTATTTCAATCACTGAGGGACATAAATATATGGATTTCCTAGATTCAAAATACAGATTGCAGCTGGTTATGAGTGAATGAAGGGAATGGGATCATTTTGTGTTGCTACCTACAGCAGCAATGACTAAGAGTTTTTTCTTTTTCTAGCTGTCAATGTAAATACTCTCGAGCATTAACAAAAGCATGCTTTTACACTCTTGATATCTGCCACCTTTATAGACTTGCTTGAAAGAATATGCTATCTGAAAGGTGCCACATGTGGCATTGACAGGCAGCAATTCAGAGTATGGCAGACAGCCAGTAAATCATTCAGTAGAGCTTTCTGTCCTTCCAGCCATATCTTACAGAACCCACTAGTCTGGCCTTCGAAGTATACTTCAATGTCAGAGGTTATATTCTTTTAAAACTTTTATATGTGAAAGTGACAAAAAAGTTACACATTGTCCTGCTAATTGATTTTTCTCTCCTTTCAGAGCTTAAGTGCACAAATCCCAGCATGTGCTAACAAGTCTCTCACAGTCTTTCCAAGTAATCTGAGTGAAAAGAGTGGTTTTTTTTTTCCTTCTCCAGGGGTGGAAAAGTTAAAAAAAACCCAAAAACTAAGAGGTTTTTGGGTAATTCATACTATTAGCAGTTTGTTAAAAATCTGTGTAAAATATTCATACCTGAAATTAAATATTCAGTTCTTGCCTGATTATAAACCAATATGAAAAAATATGTAACCTTTGTCTATTTCTTGTACATTCATTTTTTGCAGCTGTTCAAATATTTCCAGCAATGAACCAACTCTTCTAAGAAAAACTGCTACAAAGACTGTATTAAATACCCTAGTAAAGCCTCTGTGTGTGTTAAAATTGTAATAAATCACAACTAGTCCTACCCTGTTCTGCCAAAGGGTCAGCCTAGCCTGGAAATTTCCTCCATCAATGGATTTACACAAACATCCAAGAAAGAGTAAAGAAAGGACAAGCACATGTGATACCTAGTCTATGAATTTCTATATTATTACCACATAAATTAGTCTCATTAAACACTGTTGCCACAAGTTAACATTGATCATGATTTCACATGCTGTGGTAAAATGTGTTTTCAAAAAAGCCACGGAGTTCTAGCCCTCTGAAATTACAATTGTCTGTGGGATGGCTCAGATAACTAGATATATCCCCCAGTTTTAAAGCATTTGAATCTTTATCACACAACTTTATATTTAGATCTCAGGAATGCAAATCTATTATTACAAAAATATGAATGCATCTGAAACAGAAATAATAAATTTAAATGTGGTGTATAAGCTGTGGAAAAATTCAGGCTGTGGCTGTGTAAGAGACTGGGAAGACTGTCTTGAGACATTGTGGGGTGAAAGTTTGAGGGAAGGGGAGGGACAGGTCAGGTCTTTCCCTGCTCCGCACCTCCCATCACTAAGGCCTGATCTCAACCATGCTGTGGCTGCCAATCCCTGCCACATTGGAGGCAATGCTCTACATCTGCCTCTGGAGCCCCTAACTCAGCTCCTGAGTAGCTAAATGACTGGAATTCCCACCTGGGAGAAGCACCATGAAGTCCGAGGGGTATTTAAGGCCAAACATGCAGTGCACACATGTCTTGACCCTACTTCCGCTTGTAATTTTTAACTGCTTGAACACTTCTACAGCAGTAGTGGTAGCTATATTTGCTCTCTTCTATATCTTTTTCTGTCTCTCTTTCTTCTAATTCCTTCTTCTCAGAATTTTTGTGTAAATTAAAATCAGACTGGCTTAGATTTTGTGGAGTTGAATGGGCTGAGTTAAAGCTTGGTAAATGTTTTATATTGACTGCATGTTGCTTAATACGTTTTGCCAAAGTTCTTTGATTTTTCTAAAGTTGCCAATGTTATAGGTAATAATCAATAAAGCCAAATTAATAATTTAAAAAAAGAAATTATTTCGTGACCGAGATACGGTCTTTATAGCCACAATCAAAGGGACAGCATCGATCCCGGGGTCGGCGCTGAGTGAACACTAATCCGAACTCTACTGCTTCGGATCCCCTCTGTTCACAAATGCTGTCCCTGTCCAGGTAATTTTTATACAGTTTTTTTCCCACCTGAGGCAGAGTTTCTCCTATTCTTTTCATTGCTTCACATATTCATGTAGTCTCCTTTCTCTGTGCTGGGCTGGACAAAGCCGTTTCTGAGAAGCGATGAATGCTGGTTGTCGAGTTATGGGAATCTGGTATTGGGATGCATGTTCCTGATGACTCTGGCCATTTTTACCAAATATTATTCATGTAGTCTCCTTTCTCTGTGTTGGGCTGGACAAAAAACCATTTCTGTGAAGCGATGAGTGCCGACTGAGAATTACGGGAATCTGGTATTGGAATGAATGTCCCCAATGACTTCGGCGACCTTGATCGAGTATTCATCGCTTCGGTGTTTCCTGGGCTGTTTGCAGGAAAAAGCCCATCTCCGAAGGAACCACATCTATTAGTTTGTTAATTAGGTCTTTCTCTCTGCTGCCATCTGTGACTTTGCAATCTTGTGAGGCAATCTCCCCGGCTCCGGCTTGTGGGTTTAAAACTTTTAAGAATATTTCTTACAAGCATAACTTATTTCCCATATATTTCATATAAGCACAAATTATTCCAAATCATATTACACTAAGAAAGTTCTTTTTGTTGTTTGACCTCTTGAGAGTATCTTGTCAATTTTTCTCCTGTGCATCTAACTCAGAGTACATGAACATNAAGAATATTTCTTACAAGCATAACTTATTTCCCATATATTTCACATAAGCACAAATTATTCCAAATCATATATTACACCAAGAAAGTTCTTTTTGTTGTTTGACCTCTTGAGAGTATCTTGTCAATTTTTCTCCTGTGCATCTAACTCAGAGTACATGAATATCTTTTAAGTCTTATTGAGTGAGATTTTTGGGGCCTTACAGGCTCTAACAGATCTTCTGTATATCCTGTAACTGCTTAAGTAATTCTGATCTGGCTGCAAAACACAGGGTAACATGGTATCTGTTCTTCCTTCATTTTATATAAAATAGTAATTTATAAACAGCTTTTGTGTTACACACTGGTTTACAATGGATGTTCTGAACTCAAAAGGGATGTGGGATTTTTTTCCCTTGTCTTAGGTATAGAAACATTTAGTAAATATTTCTCTTAACACAAACTCAAAATTTTCACAGTGATTTGCTAATCCTCTTGCTTTCTTTGCTGCCTCAGGCACACAAAGCATATTTTCTGCCTGATCAGAGCCAAGGGTATGTGGAGATCAGAAAACACAGGAAATGCACACACCCCGTGTGTCCTGGCCCCTAAACCAGATTTTAACCTGCTGGGATTTGTTTTGCCTTCATTGTGAGAAAGGCATCAGCCACAGGGTGATGGGAAGAGTGGTGGGTGTGCTTCTGCCTGACAGCTGCAGCCTGGGTCCCACCACAGAGGGTGGTCTGGCTGGGCTGTGTAAGGGCAATCATGGCTCAGAGCCCCAGACAGTGAGGGGTGCTGGGGCCCTAACAGTTGAGATCCTTTTTTCTTTTGATAAAATTGGTTTAGTTAAAGGCCAGAGTTAATAATCCATTTGTTTTCAGATTCCGCTATGGAGTTTTAACAGCTCCTGAATGCACATGAAGTGTGACCACTCCCACACATTTTTATGTATAAACACTACACGTGAAGGACTGGAAGTCCTTGTAAAATGAAAGAAATTATTAATAACTTAATAACTGTGACAATTTCAGTGTAGATCAAACTAAGCCAAGTTTAATACATCTTCCATGTCTTGTAAGGAGATAAAGTCTCATGTGTTGGGTCCGTTTTACTTTGTGGAAGCACTAAAACATTTTCAGAGAAGATGAAAATCAAACAGTATGACAGCTTTTACCATTTTTAGCAGGCCTTCAAGGAAAAAAAAAATACAAGAGGACTAAAATTGCAGAAAATGGGCCCCAGTCAGACCCATTATCACCTGGGTTACATTCAAATGGTACCACTTGAAATAGTATTGACTCTTTTGCAGTCCCATTTTCTTCCTGGTTTAATCTTTGGTGAGCTGCAGTATGGCAGCAGGTTTCAACAGCTTTTACCTGTAACTGTGACCTGGGAAATCTGGATGTATTGCATTCAGTAATTAATTGCCAAGCATATTGCCTGGAAGCAGCTAAAGAGTCCTCGTGAGCCTTTTCCAGAGATGAAATTTTCTCCAGCAATTTCTTCTTCTGAGACTTCAGACATAAAATGTTAAACCAAACAGTCACAACAAAATAAATATCTCTGTGTCTGGCACAAATAGTGGAAATAGTCCCAAGGTGATATGCAGCAACCCTCAGTAACAGTAAAGAGAGTTATAGCTTCCTTTTTTCAGTTTTATCTTCTACAGTGATTTAATTCTGTTTTGTCATTTTCAGCACTCTTCAGTGTTGGGATTCTGAGGCTAATGGATTTAGATAAAATATGGGGCTGAATGAAGAAAAGATTCTTAATGGTGTATTTTTAGAAGAACTAAGCTGTAAAGAAGGGAGTGTTCTGCTAGGGACAGTGAATGACTTCTCCGGGGTTTCCCAGCAAGCCACTGGCAAGGACAAGAAGTAGAGTCTTGGTCTCCTGGGGCTGTGCCTGCTGTTCTGTCCAGCAGCCTCCACAGCTGATTTTTATAAGTAGCAGTCACACAAATGCCTTCATCATAAACCAAGAAGCAAGATGTATTCAAATGCTTCCAGCAATTGTCAAGCTGTTGATTCAGTCATCCCTCAAAGCATGAAGAACAGCAGCTCTTTTCATTCCTGAAGTGCATATCTGCGCTGCACAGGCATTAGGCAGAGAAGGAGCTGCCTAATTAGAAGGGCTTGTCCTGGCTTTAGTACAGCCTAAGAACAGCTGCTTTAAGTTGCATTATTGGCCTATGGATGCCGCTAAAGATGATTTCTCCCCTTCAAAATGGATCTGTTCTGTGGCCTTTAGCAAATCAATAAGTCTACTTAAATTGAATGGAAATACTCTGATTTGGCGTCTTGTGTGGGGTGTGACGGCAAGTTATTGGCTGCCTGCTGTTAACTCCAAATCCAAAAGGAGTCGTCACCATTTAAAATGACATATTGCACTATATGTAGCATTTTCGAAAAGGCTGCTTAGCCAGGTGCAACTTTGATCCCAGAGGGGAAGGAGCCACAGCTGCAAATGGATGGAAACACAGAATTTTGTAGTGGTAGTGAGAGAGGACCGCCAGATGGGAAATTTAGCAGGAAATTTCAGTGCTATTATGAATCTTACCCTCTGCATTTCCAAGTGAAAACGAATGCTTGAATGCTGAAAATTATGACATATTAAATCATTACTGTGAATTGCAGTTAGCTGGCTCAGATATACCTTAGGTTCTGGAATTACAGATGGCAAATTTAAACAAGCATTGTGATATGCTTTTGCTGCAGATATTAGGGAAGCAGGAAAAAGTGCACTCAGTCTCTGACAATGGCTTCCAACAGTATTGAGAAACCCAAACAAAGGCAAAGAGGGAATTAATACCCAGAAGTTTTTAGATATACTCTGCTCAGAATAACACAATCTACTGGTTCTCCATCACCTGTTTAATAAAAAAATGGACCTAGTGAATACTGAAGGTCTTGTCCTTACAGTGAAAGGGTTGCACACAAAGATGTAGTTGTGGTACTAGATTAGTTAGATAACTAAGGATTTTTTGGATCACTTTTGTATGTGTGAGGTGCACTGTCCTATAGGCAAGTTGGTAAAGGGGAGGTAGGGGGTGGATAAATCTCTTGGATATTAACTGTATTTACAGTGGGAATAATTTGGGTTTTGAGGAATGATGAATAATTTTTCATAGAATGACAGCTTTCTAAAACTTATTGATGAGACTAGGTAAATTTGATCATCACAAAAAATTATGTCTAACATGTATTGATAGATGATAAAATCTATCATGCTTCAATACCAAACAATGGAGATAAAAGGAAATCTAATAGGACTAAAAAGAATAACTCTGTTTCCATGTACTTCTTACTCTATTCTCAAATATCTGGAGCTTCATTTTATGCTAAGAGCAAAGAATCCAGCAATTTTTTTTGACATGGAATCTTCTTGAGGACTTTATTCATATCAAATTACATTAGAAGTCTTGTCAAGTTTTATAGTCAACTTTGCAAACAAATTACTCAGGAGCCAATGTATTTGTTAAGAGATATTCCCAGTCTAGTTTTTCTAGGCTGTTTTACTTAACAACCTCTCTTCATTTTTGCAACATGCCCCATCTCAGACCTTTAACTGCCTTTGGGTAAGACATTCTCTGACCTCTTTTTCACATGGCTCATTGCATTACTTATAATATTCTATTGTTTCACTTCCTCCATGGCATGTAAGTTCCCTTTGAGATGTGAGAAGCAAAGTTATGCAGGTTCATTTAAGAAAAAAAATGCATTTTGCTTTTATTAAAATTCTCCCTTCAGCAAAATAATTTTATTATATGTATCAATATATAGAAGAGTAAAAACAGAGTACAAACAGGCAAAAAGGAAAGGACAACCCATTTCTTTCATTCATATGGATGAGGAGTAGAAGACAAGTTGTGATTTTGATTGAGACATATCAGTAGCATATAAAACCAATTCACGTACTTTAAGTCTTTTTTTTTTTTTTGTCAAAAGGCAAGAAAGGTAATGACATTATACAGTGCTTTGAGCATCATCTAGTTATGAAAACTAAGGAACAGAAGATAAGCTAGAAAAGAGCTGGGTCAAATGTGAGAAACTGCAGGGACTCTCTCTAAACATTCAGGAGCTCAGACCTTTTGGATCCAAGCACTTACAAATGAAGGAGCCAGACAAGACGTCCTGCATATTCAAGCACACTCAAGGCAGCTGCCAGAAAAACAAGCAGGCAAAGCAGAAAAAGGGTGTTTTTTAATTGTTTGAACAGCATTCTGAGAAATTACAATAGCACCTAACTTACTCTCCTGGCTTTAGAACTTTTATTACTTTAAAACAAAGGCCATATTCAGGTACCATGAAACTGGATACAATGTTTGAAGGATGTGCTCTAGCCCTAATGGTAATTGTTTGTTCAATATCTGTGCCCTAGCCAAAGACTGCAGAAGGTTATTCTGTCCTTTAAAATTGCTTAATTTGCCTATCATATGGTACCTAAAAGAATAGTTTGCAGTCACTAGCAAAGATAAATAGGGATCAGCGCTTCAGCTTCCAAACCTTAAAGTCATGCACCTTTATTACCACTATTTATCTTTTTTATTATCTGATCAATTTTATTTAAGACCAAGATGTTGAATGAGACACTATCACTTCAGAATGGCCTTTTCTCAGAAAGCACACTTCTGAGAAACGTGAGGTGAACTGAATCACAAAGAATTTGGCTTTCTTCACTACACGACTTAGTTGAAAAATAATTATAAATGGCAACAGTAGATTGTTAGGAAATAGTTCCAGTCTGGACAGGATCATTTCAAGTGCATGGTAAACCAGCAAAAAGTTGATAAATCATAAATCTTTTTGTCTCTGTTTTGTTCTATCCTTGTGTTAATACTATTTTTTTCACAGAATTCTGAAACCTAACAGGCCTGTTGTGACCATTTAATCCAGTGGGTTGTGTAATTTCCTTAACCAATTTCTGCATCAGATCTGTAATTCCTGCCTGAAATTGTCTAGAGTAATTTCCTGTATTTTTTTGTTTTCCCTGTTAAAGTTTCAAATATTTTGTCCTAAATTTGTAGACTCTCATATATGATGGGAAAGCAAATCTGAAACACTTGTTGGATGTAATAGATTGTTTTTGTGTGAGTAGGTTTGCTAGGTAGTCAACTTCCTCTTGGGACTTTTTGCTNGTTGTTGTAAATAAATCCCCACAGATGGCTCGGTATTTTCTTCAAAATTTGATCATAACTATCTCAAATAATTCTTATTTTACTTCTGTATACTCAGTTCTACTAAAAAGAATAAATATTATTAGCTTTTTTTTCTTGGTAGCTGCCACATTAATATTTCAAGATATTTCAAGTGTCAAGAAGAATCTCGTACTTTTCTTTTGTAATGCTGAAAATTCCACAAAGAGTTTCTTTAGCTTAGAACTGCCTTAAGCAGTATCAAAGACAAAGATTTTTTAATAAACAAAGTCTACTTAGCAGCATTAAAAGATATAAATATTTATCTAATACAAAGAAGCCTAACTCTATGAAATTCTGTCAAACTGCAGCGATTTACACCAACTAATGGTATGGCCTATAGTTTTTGATCTCAGTGACAAAGAAAATATATTCGAACTCACTTTTTTCAGTTATTGGATTTTCCTGAATTTAATGAAGAGTATATTTTTAAACACTTTTAAATAGATCTTTAGTTTGAAATATGAGCTTATTTGTTTTATGGATCTCAAAATTAATAATTACTTTTGCTATTTGCAGTTTTGAGATTTAAATAACTATCTAGATTACAGATAATTAAATGCATAAGGTTTGATAATTCAGTTATGGAATTCATCCTAAAGGGGCAACAAATAAAATATAACCAAAAGTAACCCTGAAAACTCTTAACAAATTAAATAATGAGAAAGCTTGTATACAGCATTTATTTAAAAAAAAGATTAAAAACTGTGCACNTACAGCATTTATTTAAAAAAAAAATTTTAAAACTGTGCACTTGTACACATATTATTATGAAATTTTGAATTACAAAATACAACTGTGTTCCAAAATTACAAAGAACCAATTCTTGTCTTTGGTTAGCTGATGACGTAAGAAGATCATTCCCTTTCTTAAGTCCTTCTAAAGGTTTTTCTTAGTGCAAATAAACTCCTAACAAATATTTTAATATTTCATATAAGGTATAAATGTATAAATGTAGCATACATACATGTATTTTAGGTACATGCAGAAATATACATAATCTTTCTAACGGAAGAGAAAATGTTGAACTCTACTCCTTGATGTGGGGTAAATTCTTGAATGAGAAGATTATTGCACAAAGGAGAAAAATCTCATCATCTTCAAGCTGTAATCTTCTTTTCAGTTTCATTCTAAAGGTTTGTGTCTTGAAATACGCTAAGATATGAAAACTTTAATGTATTTTAAATTTCAATTATTTCTTCTAAAATTTTGATTGTTTCTCCATAAGTATTATAAAACAATTTCCCTTTTACTCTCTCACCAAGTATTCCTGATTCATATTTTTCCTCCTTTTTTTNATTTTTCTTTTTTTGTGTTTTTTTCCTTTTTTTTTTTTTTTTTTTTTTTTTTTTTTTTTTTTTTTTGCAAGCTTGGACTGTGGAAAGTGCTAAAGTGCTAGCTCATGCATTTTCTGCATGCCTGGAAAAGAAAAGCAAACTTCATCTGGGTCAATATAAATTTTATGAAGAGTGGAGAATGACCTGGAAGATGAGAGCGACTGTTAACATGTATTACCTGCGATAATTTACTGCCACCACCTCATCTTTCAACTCTATGGAGCAATGGTGTCTCCT